>APFE030227275.1:0-37131 GCA_000404065.3 Pinus taeda | reverse complement strand
ATATTGGAATGCTTCACAGAAACATAGCTGTAGATAATTTACTATCTGCAGTTTATATATATAGATATATATTGGAATGCTTCACAGAAACATACCTCAAGGGGCTGCAGTGCAAAGAGAGGCTTCCTTTAGCTTAGGTGCCAGGTTTGAAGGTTATTCCATAAACATTTCCTGCATTTTGCATATGGTCTTATCCTTTTTTAAATTCATCTGATGGAAGTTCGGCAGATCATAGTGAGAACGGGATCCTGAAGGATGGCTTAGCACTCGGTTGATTTAACAATGAACCATTACTTTATTGGCTAGAAGTACTTGTTTTCAAAACAATGGTTCCATTAATGAAAAGATTTTAATCCATTACAAAAAGAAATTGGCTGCAATATGCAATTAAGATAAACTAAATCACACCCTTCACTAGATTCTGCATATTTTGGTGCACACCTAACTAGCTCAAAACATTTATTTTCCAAAATTTTTGTACTAGAAGATGCTTTCTTTTCCCCAAAATGATTATTAAACTAAACAAAAAGACTTATATTTAAGACCTATCATTTTGATTTGATCAGTACCTTTCGGGTTCTAACATCATTTACGAACACACAATCTTCTATAAAGTTTCTTTGTGTTAATATTGCTCTTTTTTGCACAATAACAATTAGAATTTATATTCTAAAAAACTGTGGCTAAACCATATAGCGTAGGTTTACAAGAAATATAGATTTTTAGGCAGACATACCCTAGAGTGCACAGATAAGTATAAATTATCCAAAAAAATATTGTGGAGGCCTATCCATTTCATTCTACTCTGAATTCTGCATGTGTGCCGCTTAACAAACTGACATAATAACAATACTATTAAACAAAACATGCTATGAGCACACATTTTGCAGATCGTTGCATTTAGATGGGTTGGTTAGGCTGCAAATATATAGAAACTGCCCATAATAGTCTGCAATCTGGCCACAGTTGTGTGACTGATGGTATCTGATTGTTGTTATGGTCTGGATGTTGTTTTCAGGGTCCTGTTTCCAATAAGAGGGAGGACCTAGATAGCTCTTCTAGTGGCTCTTATTACAAACATGAGCTTGGCCCCAGATAGTTCTTCTAGATGCCTGGACTGAAGGCATTGTTCAGAAAATAGTTAAAATATCATGAATTATGCACAAGATTCACAAAAGAAGAACACTGCTTCCAAGTGATGGGTCTCACACTGCCTGCCCTAACTGTGGGAACTTTATGTCGATGCCTCCAAGGCCTACTAATATGAACCACTTATAAAATATTATTACAAAGCCATAAGGAGTCCAGTCAGCCTTTAAAAGAGGTCCGCAAAGGGTAATTTAAGTGAGCGAAATACATGTCAAATGCCTTGATTGAAACACATCTCTTAAGGGGTTTTACGTCGTGTAAGAAACGTGTCGATTTTCCCTACAAGGATCGCATGTCATGTGCGAACAGAATATTGCAGAAAGGATCAGTATTAGGAATGGCTGGCAAATGTTCCTATTTCATAGATTTTTTGAAGGTACTTTAAGACTATAATGATCTTTGAGTCGCTTGAGGTACTTCCAAATTTGCACAATATGTACCTTGTCACCGAATCTTATTAACAAGTATTTTGTTAATGTGGTCTACCTTGGGTGGTTAATATGAGAGGTTGTTCTCCTCCCCATCTATGTTGTGCCCTTATTATTGTGGTGAAATTGATGGATTGCAGGTACTACTATCACGGGAAAAAGAAACCTCCTATTAATATTATGGAGACAACCTTGACTACGAATGCCATTCCTTTGTTGCTGAATGGTTGCACCGAGATTCAACCACTACTTCAGATAATCGATGTTGGTTCTGTTACGTCATTAAAAACAACATCCTCGCACTTCCACATTACTCTATCTGATGGAACACATCAACATAAGACTTTGCTACCATCCGCATATAACCCACAGGTTGTATCTGGAGACATCCAAATTGGCTCGATAATTCTGCTTAAAAAAGCAGCTTGCACAGTGCTCCAACACTCCTTGTAAGGCCCACCATTTGAAGTTACCCTCTTTTAATTTTTCCCTTCTAAACGCTTCTTTCATTTCAAGAAGGAAAATGGAATCTTCATTAATTCATTTCTCATTTGTTTACATAAGGTCCATCCGAGTGGTTGAGCTTGAAGTTGTGATGCACTCAACAGCATTGACGAAGGAGTCATCGACGCTACTACATGCACAGGCAGTTACATCCCAATTTAGCTCTTCATTAGCTAAAGATACCTTGCCCTCTGTAGTTACTCCACCAATTACGGCAACAACTACAACAATTCCATTCACGGCACTCAACCCTTACTGAAAATATTGGTCAATCCAAGGTAGGGCATCTGCAAAAACATCATTGAAGGCTTACAACAATGTGAGAGGCTCAGGAAAAGTTTTTGGATTTGACCTTATTAATTGTGATAAGGAAGAGATCCACCTTTCTGCATTTGCCGAACTAGCCGAATCTCTTTACAATCTAATTCAAGTTGGGCAGCTATACATTGTTTCAAATGGCACAGTGAAAGAAGCAAATCCAAACTACAACCACCTCAAGAAAAAATTGGAAATTTACTTTTTTGCTGCTTCCACTATTAATCCATGTCCCACAGATGATCAAACGTTTCCTTACTAGAGCTTTCACTTCAAGATTATTTCTGAAATAAAAAGTGCAAGTCCAAATACGAATGTGGATGTCATTGGTGTTGTTACCTCCACTTCACCTGCATCAACAATTCGTCGAAAATATGGAAGTGAAACATTAAGGAAAACACACATATTAGAAGACAAGTCGGGTTTTAGCACTGATGTAACATTATGGGGAGACCATTGTGACTATATAGGGCAAAACCTTTCTGAATTCTACTCTTTCGACAACCCACCAATCCTTGCAATCAAAGGAGGTCATGTATCTAAATTTAAAGGCACCAGAATAGGGACGATACCAACAAGCACTCTCACCATAAATCCGCAAGTTGAAGAAACTCACCAACTACATGCATGGTTCCATGAAACAGGTTATAGCTCTTCTTCTCCATCTTTGAGTAGAAACTATGGTGTTGCTTCGAAACGTGCCCTACCACGAAAGACGTTTCATGAAATTGCTGGCATGCAACCCTCCGATAAAGCAATATGGGTTTTAGTTCGAGCAACAATTACTGCTCTTCATATGGATGACTTCTAATTTCTAGCATGTCCATTAGATTTCAATAGAAAACAATGCATGAAGAAGGTTGTGGAGCATTCTAACAATCTTTGGCATTGTACAAAATGTAACGGTCACTTCCCAGAATGTGACTACTATTACAAACTTAAAATTGAGCTACATGACCACACTGGGAATCTATAGAACGTCACAGTTTTCAATGGTGCAGGGAACGATCTCATGGGTATCACGGCAAAAGACCTATTCCTTCTTTCTATCGAACCAGCTGATCTACAGCAAATTTGTAGCCGAATTTCAGGACACCACTTCCAACTAACACTTTCCATTAAAGCATATTACTTCAACGGTGTTCAACGCTTGCAACCAATACTGATCAATTCAGAAGAAATTCAATATGCCTCTGCATGCAAGGAAGCACTCACTGACATTCAAGCAATGTCCACTTCAAAACGACCTATTGTTCGCCGCCTTTGAACTGTTTTTTAGGGTCTCTTCTAACACGATTGTTTGTACATAAACAAACATTTCCGCACAACTCATTGTCTCATATTGTTGTAAATTACACACCCATGTTATTATGATGCAGACTGTAGCTTTCACTGCAAATACTCTCTTCCAGTCATTCCAAAATATATATGTTTGCCATTTACATTTTACATAATATAGATATCAACATTTGTAAAGAGTTACTACGTATGTTTGTCGTTCGTTGTCTACATGCTATAGATTGATCTCTTGCTTGCTAATCTATTCATGTTATCGTTCAAACATGTCAAACAACAAAAAAAATTGAAGAAAAAGGGAGCAAAATATTTTTTATCTTGCTTCTCTCCTCTCAATGATAGATGCCCAAATAACATATGATTTTATAGCACTCCTAATTGCATGTTTTTCCTTCTACCTAACCTACCTACCTTCACCGATGTTGAAATAAAAAATATTAATTCTATGTTCAAGTAAAACAAGTCAATTCTAAAACTTGTAATAGAATCTCCAAACATGCACTACTCGTTTATGAAAACTAACAATAATTATTTTTACTTGTTTAGATATGCCAACAAACAATCAAATTGCAGCCAAAAACAAGTGGCGGCGTCTTCTTTATGCACAACAAAATGATAGAACAAATGCACGACGTCGACTACTTTATGATAACCGCAACAACCCTACTACTTCCTCTACATCCCTTCCCAATTCAAATGCTCTCCCAACTATACAAACCAACCCATCTCACATTCATCAAATCCAATATAACCCTCCCCTTAATGAAGAACACTGTCACTTTCGAAAAAGAATTGATGGACTTTCTACCTTGCATGTTTGCACAATATGCAAGGAATCATACCCATGAATGAAAACAAAGCTTTTCCACGGTAGACTCTCTTGTTTTCGTTGTGCATCATCTAAATCTACCAATCGTTTTTATGAACTGAACAACATGGACCCTGAAGAACAACCCTATGTCCCTCACTAGTTAACACAGGTTGAAGAAATACTCATTGCACGTGTCAAGCCCATTCTACAAGTCACTCATTCCCGTGGTGGTCAATACAAATACAGTGGCCATACAATTAGCTTCCCTCAAGACATCACCACTATTGCCAAATACTTACCCCGAATGCTCTCTGACTTAGACATCCTCATTGTGAAAAGGAAAAATCCATCTGAAAAGGCTTACAAAATCTTCGTTTGCAAATCACGTGTCCTTGTAGCCCTTGAATGCAAAATAAAAAATGACCCTTACTACCGTGATGTTCAATTCAATTCATCTGCAATTTCTGCGCTGCCAGATCACCCTACAGACATTTCTTCTCTTCTCCATAATGTAACCACCTCCTCTTTTGAACCCCATCAAACCACTACTGATTCTACTTATGATACTGATGTCATGCTACCTCCATTAGAAATCCAACCCTCTTCTTTCGTTCTAGTACTCCCAAATTCATGTACTGAGCTTGACCACATTTGTAACTATTTGCACTTGACCCATTCAAATTCAACAAGCTCTATCAATTGGCCTCCAATATCTTTAACTGTTATAAATGAATACAACACCATCGGCCTCTTTGCCATGGCATTCCGCACACTCTTCCCTACAGGCATTGCAATGATCATGCAACCAAGACTTACAAAAGTTGAGATGCATGAATATGCTTTACACTTGTTGCACTACCATGATAACCGCTTTGGCCAACACCCAAGATTCTGCTACTATCTTTATAACATTCTAATGCGCCACCGAAGCCAAGCAACTGCTAGTGTTTTCATGAAGAAGTACATTGAGAACAACTTGCCAACAACGGTTTCAGACCTATGCTAGTGTCTTCATGACTTTCCAGATTCAAGATTTCCAAAGAAAATAATGCGGTTCGGTTCGGCCCTACGAGGAACAGGGTCTTTCTTGAACAAATGACGATTTGAACTGACTGACATGATCACACAAATAGGAAGCCCGACATTCTTTTTCACTCTCAGTGCAGCGGATACTAAATGGCATGACTTGCACACGATCATGCCCACTAGTGTTCCTTCCAATTCAGTCAACCACTTCCATTGGAAAATTCAAAACATAATTAAAAACCCACATCTAACAACCCAATATATGCATTGCAGATTTACAATTTTCCTTGAAGAAATCCTACAAAAAGGCCTCCATGCAGTCGATTACTGGTGCAGGTATTATTTAATATCCATTTCCCTCTCCATTAATTGTATACATTGCATTTATATGTATTAACCAAATGTAACCTTCACATTATATTCAGATACGAATGGCAACATAGAGGATCCGCACCCATTCATGGCTTCCTCTGGCTACAAAATGCACTAAACATGGACACACTTGACTGGGACAATGCGGTAGAAGTTGCTAATGCACAGAAATATTTCGACCACTATGTAACTGCCTGGAATCCACGTCAGGCAGAACACCGAAATATTCCGCTTCACCAATCAACAATTCATCATTTGCGTCCAATTAGTCTGAAGACTATACAGAGCTCATCAACTGCGTTCAACATCATACAATGTGTCATGAATCATCTTATCTTCGCATGAAAGGCAATGTACTTAGTTGCCGATATGGAGTACTGTGGGAGTTGAAGTCCACTTCTTCACTTTTCATTGATGATAAAGGTCATAAACCCTACGTCCCTGCTCGCAATGATGAAAGATTGAATATTCACAATGCCGATCTACTCTCTATTTGGAGAGCAAATGTTGATTTCCAACCAGTCCTTTCTCATCATGCTGTGTTGAAATATATTTCAAAGTATGTAGCAAAAGCAGAAACAAGATCTGAGAGCTACCATCAAATGCTATCACAGCTATTACAAAGTGCCATTCCAGAAGCACCTACTATTGCCGTCATCCGAGAACTCCTTATAGAAACCATTGTAGATAGAGACATTGGTGCACAAGAAATATGCCATATGTTACAAAAGCTACCTCTCTCTCTCTGCAGCCGTACATTTCATTCTTTGAATGTCAACATGGCTGTTTTCAAACGTGTTTCACAATATACTGAGAATCTCGGTTCGACACCAAACTTTATCGTTGCATATATGAATAGGCCTGCCTCATTAGAATCACTACCCCTCCTTGAAGCTGCTCGCTCGTGGTCATATTCTGCCCAGCGGAGAAAAAACCAATGGAAACACATATTCCCTCCAATGATTATACATGTCTTGCCTCGTTACAATGTCATTCCTTCCTCTGATGATCCTTCTTATGCCACCTTTTGCTGCAGTGAATTACTATTGTATTTCCCCTTCCGAACACTCCTCGATGATATTGGTTCAACAGATGCAGAAATTATTGCACACTGGGAACAAAAAAAGGGTACATATACGCCATGGCATGTCCATCGAGAAATTGAAAACCCACATACCCCACCTACTGAAGATCAAACTACCCTACACACCCCTTCTGATTCCATGCAGATGAATGAATGGCAAATCCTCTCTCAGTTGCACCCAGGTTACAATATTGCAATTGATGACCTCGACATGATTGGCTACCGCGACTTTGATGTCAACCACAATTGGTCACAAAATACTATCCCTCCCCCCTTGCAAGAAACTGCCATAAATTTCATTGAATTCAACCACTCAACCATTCAAAACCAACATCATTCTTTTTCCAACCTTCCCCATGATAACACATTATCTCCTACCCAAAACATAGCTTTTACCACTATTTTTTCACACTTCAAAACCCCTTCTCCAAAACCCCCACGCAAAATCATCATACAAGGAACAGCTGGCACAGGGAAATCCCATTTGATTAAATGCCTACACCAAGCATTTGTGGAAAACTCACCAGCAAACAAAAACCCTTTGTTGTTACTTGCACCAACCGGCGTTGCAGCTTTCAACATAAATGCCCTCACAATTCACTCTGCCCTTCGTATCCCTATCCAAACAATGCATCCTTTCGAAGGCCAACCATTCCTACAACTGCCAGAGCAACTCCGTCATGTAGAATACATTCTCATTGATGAAATGATCTTCATTGGTCCAAAAATGCTTTCACGCATTGACGATCGTCTAAGAGAGGCATTCCCTCTTCACCGGAATGCACCATTTGGTAATTGCTCAATTATCCTTGTCTGAGATTTAGGCCAGCTACCACCTGTAAAAAAGACATTCCTTTATACGTTGGGACATCACGTGGCACTGCACTTTGGCATAGCTTCGACATATTCATAACACTTTCAACCGTTTTCCGTCAACAAGGAGCTAGCCCGTCCCAGATTGCTTTCCGGCAAATACTTACAAATCTCAGGAATGGAATAGCTACACATGAAGATTGGCAACACCTGATGTCAAGAACAAGTTCGTCCCTTACACATGAAGAGAAATGCACATTTGACAAAGCCATGCACCTATATGCAACAAACAACTCAGTTGTCTTGCATAATAAGAAAATGCTTAAAAAATTGAACATCCTAGTCGCGCTTTGCTCTGCAGAACAACAAAGGCAGAAAACTCCTACTACAACAGACGATGAACATCTCCCTACAAAAGTGCTCTTATGCAATGAACAAAAAGTTATGCTCATCAGCAACTTGTGGGTACATGCAGGCCTCGTCAATGGCGCACTTGGGAAGGTCATCTCAATATTTTATTCAATTGGCTCAAAGCCCCCAGAATTACCATCCTTCGTGGTTGTCGACTTTAGACAATACAAAGGAACACCATGGGACATTTCACACCCAACATATGTACCCATTTCTCCCATCACAAGGGGTACACGCCATTAGATACCACTTCAAATGGCATAGGCTTTAACGATACACAAGTCACAAGGGATGACATTAGACAAAGCAACAGTAGACATCGGCACCAAGAATGCCAAGGGCTAACGTTCACTGCAATTTCAAGAGCGCGGGCATTGGTAGACATACACATCAATCTAGGATTCCCATTCTCACGCATTGCACAAATGCACAAGAATCCATATCTTAAGCGTAGACAGCAAGAGGACTCGTTGCTCGCATCAAAATCTATTCAGGCTAATACACTTTAGCCAATCATACAACTTGTCTTCCAGAATTACCCACATGGTAAACACCACTCATTACATAACCAAATTTCACATACATTTGCTTGCTATTACATTTACTTTCATATTATTTTATACTCGTTTGGAAACGTTTAATTTATTTTAAATATTCAACAAATCGTCAAACATATCCATTGTCACTTACTATGTTTCCTTTTTGGATGACAACAGGTATGGATACAGGCTACCTACGAATGTTGTATGAGTGTTGCCAAGAAATTAAGCAACAAGAACTTACATTACAAGATATGAAGACAAGGATCTTGCCCCAACAATCATTGCCGCTTTACCTTTTGTGCCCAACCATTGAGTTGTTAAAGAAAATAAGAAAAAATCTTAAGATAACAATTCACATCCATGAAAGGGATGCACACAGGAAAATGCGGCATCAATTGCAGGAACAACTCGCACAGTTCGACACCACAATAAACACTAATTGGTGTTGCCGATGCCATGGCCCATCATGCATATATGATTAGCTGTTCATTTTCAATTACAACTATATGTGATAGAATGCTTTTATTGTACATATGTTTAGAAGCCAACGAATACTTTCATTGTATATATGTTTAGTTATAACCTACCAAACACATCTCAATGTGTAGACCATATGTTAAAGTGAAATGCAATGGTCATGCTCCTAATGTTCAGTTCTCTCATCAATGGTAAAAGTTTCACTTGCTTTAATACAACTTTTATGCATTAAAAGACATGTTCTTGGTGCTCTATTGAAGGTTTTATAAGGTATTGGTACCCCTCTGCTTATTGTCATGCTTTCCTGTAAAATGTCTTCTTGATCTTTTTTATGTTCTGCAGACTTACCTAATAATTGCTTCCATTTACTACTAGAACAATGGTACTATATAAAGCTACGCTGAGCTACTCTATTTCCAAGTCAAAAACAACATTATTAGCATATAAACATTATATGTAGACAAATTTCCTGACTGCCTGCTCATTCTGACAATCCCAATTCAGTAAGGATGCAGATCTTAGTCGATAAAACAAAATATAAATCACGTCCCAGGGCAGAACCTTGATGCATCCTGGGGCACTGTGTACATTATCTGTATCTTCATATAGGTACAAAGGATTGCATTTGCACCATTTTCAAATTGTTTTATATTTTAGACCCGGTGCCATCTGAGAAATGGACCAAGTTGAGTATCATGATGTGTATTTTGTATAACTACCACATGTTTGGTGTGGGACTAGCTCTCTTTACCAAGGGTAATAATCAAATTGTAAATCTCTCCTTCCAGAAAGTTTAAAGACCTGGTTGCCCTTGTGTTGCACAGAGATAGGGCACTCCTCGGATAATTTAATTACCTACACCAACAGAATTCACAGAAATGACAGCCTAAATCAATTATATATGTTCTTTCGAAAATATATTGATTTAATAATGCAAATGAGTGCTTGGTTTAACTCACCTTTGGCATACATTTCAAACAAAATAAGTGGCATCACGCTAATGCTTCGGCTCCACAACGGCATCTGCACATAGATTTCTAGGTAGAAGTTTCGGATTTTGTTGTATGTTGTTAGAATACAGATAAATCATTGAAATAACAGTGTAAAAAAAACGAATATTCTAAGTACCCAAGCATCTAGAACAAGTAAGTTCCTTATCGATAACAAATGTTGATGATGCTTGTACTAAAGCTTTGGAAATAGTGGGCATGTTCCCCACTGTTTTCTCTGCAGTATATAATACCATTTTAATACCATTGGATCCGTTAAGATTTGAAAATGGCAAGGAAAAAAACTCACTGATCATTACCTTTTTATAATAATCACCAAAACAAACCAAACTAGCTTTTATTCAACTACTTCCAGGAACCCATTATTAACAACTTGTTTTCTAAGTAAAATCTTTGTCATGTTCTTTATTTTATGGAACCGCAGACTGTGGATGATGGTCTCTACTTTTCTTAATCGTCATTGTCCTTCTTAGGCTCATCTTCGTTATTCTCTAGTACCTCAAGCAGGCACCCAAAATGCTCGGTTGAAGGAAAATTGTTGAAATTACTATGAGAAGAAGGAGATGACCTACCTTATTGGACCAAGAGGTAATTGACAATGTCCATGGAATTAGATGAATTGAATGGAATGACTCTAGAGCAATTTTGTTTCTCTTTAAGCTCGCCAAAAAAAGGATTGGCGATTGTGTGGAAAATGTGGACAAATTGTTGAAAAAACCTCTGGATGCTGTCACATGATTTATAGGTCAGTAAACTGGTAAAATGCATTTTGTTGAATATTATTTTTGATAATACCCTATTCATCTTTGATAAACATAATAGGTTCCAATCTGAAAATTAGATTTTCTAATGATAGTTGTAGGTTATGATATCTTTACTGTGTGCATATGGATGCCTAAGTATTTTCAGTTGAAAATCAAAGCTACATACTAATTGTCCATGGCTTAACAAAGATGTTTCTTCAAATGTATCTAGCTTACGGCCATGACAGATCAAAATTAAAGAAAATTTCCTTTGCTTTGCATGATCATCATCTGTAAATACTTCTTCGTGCTGCCAATCATCTTGAAGAATTTATGCTATTCTCTTGTAATCTATAGGCCCCCACAGCTCCTCATAGACGAGAATATTTGCAGGATGTTAATATTGTTGTAAGTTTGTAATAGATGTGGAATGACTAACTTTTGTGCTGCTTCTCATCTTCAACAACAAGAGTTTCTGTGGTGAATGAAGGGCTTACATCCTGTAAGCAGAATCCATGTCCTGCCTTGTGAAGCAGCTCTCCACTGTGATAGTGATTTTTGTAATGTCTCTGGTAAATCCTTTAGAGTGCTATTTCATTTTGTAATATGATGGGATTTACTCTACAAGATTAGGGGATTCACTCTACAAATTCCATGTCATGCCTTGTCCATTAGCTCTCTTTGTTCAATATTTTATTTTAATTTTATTCATTCCAGTCTAATATATTATATTTTATTATAATTTTGTTCATTTCAGACTATGATATTTTATTCAATTCTATCACATTGTTTTTCGAAATAATAAAAGTAAAGGCAGCTTCCCTTTTCTACCATTAAAGGTATCTTTTGATGCAGAGTAAATATACCATTTTTAAATATTTAAAATTCAAAAATATTATTTAACTGCTCGATTATCAGCAAGCTTCTTGACTTTAAACATTTATATGGCCACAAGTGTCATCCAGCTCATGGATCCACATTAATAAAGTGGATATAATTAAGAGAGGTATATGGTATATGATTTCATATAGAGGAGTATAGTTTGAATTTAAAGTGGGTGTTTTTCCATTTTCAAATAGGTATATAGATATAGAACAATATGCACGAAGATACAATGTTCTTTTATAATAAAGTAAATTTATTTGGAACAACTTTTACTTTGGGATTTTATATTTTTTAATCTTTTATCACATAATATCATAATTATAATCATGAAAAAATAATTCAATTTCAACCTTTACTTTCTCACCCACCACATACGCCCAAAATGATTATATATTTTCAATCTCAACCTCTCCTCAGCAACTTTTTACATATGTCCAAAACTGTTAGTCAACTTTTTTCATAGGTAAAAAAAAAGGTTTGACATGATCAAATCAATTTCAACTTTCTTTCAAAGTTATGCTTATTCTTAAAATGCCTTTACTATTAAGCTGTCCAATTGTCAATTTGCAGATTGGGTTGTTTTGGTGATCATTACTATGAATCTTTATATTTTATCGTTTCAATTATATTATTATTAATTATTATTTTAATTATATTTTTAATAATTATTATATTTTGACTTTCTAATCGCACTATACAATTATGGCTTTCAATGTAGTATCATTCTATATATGTAAATTATTCTTTATAAAATATAATAATAATATCAGGGTTTCTAATGGAATTAACTTTTTAATAACAATATATCAACATGTTTTCTAATATTATGTTTTGACTTTCTAAATGCAATATACAATTATGGTTTTCAATGAAATATATTGGTACGGGATATTCATGGTGGTTATTGCCTTCGTCACTAGTAAGTTTTGTATATGCTTGGCCATTTATAAAGGTTTCTTGATTTTAGGTAATTAATTTAACCTCTTTATTTTGGGTAATTAACTTACTCTAAAATGAAATAAGACATACAGTGTGTTCTTTGTAATATAGATATAAACAAAACATCTAAAGAAAAGTGATTGCACAAGGTTTTCGACAAACCAATTAACTCTTCTATAAAAATTCAACAATTCCAATTTAATATTCCTATTAGCCTCTCTTTGTACCTTTTGGGACAATTGCTAGTAATATTTTCATTCAACCCCTAATGAGTCATCTTCCTTTATTAAAGGCCTCATAGCAGTTATCTGTGATCATAAAAATTCTACCATCCCTAATGATGTGTGGAGGGTCCAAAGAATACATTGGAGAGGATCAAAAATCTTCCACAAAGAGTGTGATCCGAATTTTTTCTCAATCTCAATTTTATATTATTTTTATTTATTTATTTATTTTAAATTTAGAGGAGATGATAATTTGTTGGTATTATTTAGGTGAGGTTTAAGTTTAAAATTGACTGGTTGTGACTCTAATTTTTAGGGTGCCAATTAGGGAACTTATGATTTAATAAGGATTGAGGTTTGATCCCTCTATCCGCTAGGTAGATCAGGGATTAAGATAGATCTAGACTGGTTTAATTATTAATTATTATTATTATTATTATTATTATTTTATTTTATTTTTACCAAGTTAAAATGTTAAATATTACAACATCTCTACTTACTAGCCTAGAGGGATCAAATCTCTTTTCACTCTAAAAGAGGATGGCATATCAAGAGATTTGATCCCTCTTAGCTCTTGGTAGATCTAATCCTAGTTAAGATGGATCCAGGCTCATTTAATTTCCCCCTTTAAATAAGCAGCATTCCACATTAATACCATAGGTCGATACCATGGGTCATTTTTTTTATATTATAGTTATTTTTGTGTTTTTAATTTTATTTTATTTTTTATTTGACCGTAATTAATCTTATTATTTATTAATTTTTAAGATTTTATTTTTTTTTTTTATGTAATTTGACTTAATCAAATGTTAACATTATTTTATTTTAGAGCTAATTTTTAATTTTTTGTTTTGTTTTTATATATTTTTACGTAGTAAATGTTTACTTTAGTTAATCTTTTTATTAATTTATTTATAGATTTATTTTTTTTGTAATTTGACTTAGTAAATATGTTAAATATTACATTACAACATCTCCTCTACCACACCGGCTTTTGGCTCAATGAACCTCAAATATAAATTATTATTTTAATAAAAAATGAATTTGATGAAGGGAAATCTTGAATAAAATATAATATTACAATATGTATTACCATCCTCAATAAAAAGTTGTGAGGATGGGGGGATATTAATTAAAATGTAATATTATTACATTTTACTCAATATTTCCCCTCATCCCTGCTAATTTTATATTTGAGTTTGTTTACTTTCAAACTTCAGATATAAAGAAAAATTACAATAAGAAGTGGATCAATTGAGGAGAAATATTTGGTAAAATGTAATATTATAAGATTATATTTTTCACAATATAACCTAGTAAAAGTGGATGGAAGTATGAAAAAATATTAGTTAAAATATAATAATTACATTTTTCTTGATATTTCCCCACCACACTTAAAATTTACCATTACACGCTACATGGATTCCGTATACAACTAATTATGTATCTAAATATAAGATCAAACTAAGAAGGATCTAGGCTACTTTAATTTCCCTTTGAAATAAGTTATATTCCACACGAATACCATGGGTTAATAGCACAAATTCTTAAACCATTATAGATCCATCTTAACCACGGATCTAACATGAGTGGAGAATGATCAAATTTCTTCAAATGAAAACTTATTTTAGAGTGTAAAAAAACAATGTGTAAATTTTTATTGTTTAAATTGTGTTTTTGAATGTTATAGAAATTACATAACATGTGCATTGAGTCATTTTATGAGAGCACATTAAACTAGTTTTTCTGTTATTGATATATTTTTTTGTATAAGTCAATATTAATTCATATTAAAATATTTTATCATAACCCACATTGGATATTTTATTTTAACATTTTTCTATATATAGATATATATAGTTCAAACCTCTCACTATTTATTAACTTTTAATTACTTTACGTTAAATTATATTGGGTCATATCAACAACTAATTAAATATGTATAAAATATTTTTTTCTCTTTTCTATTATAGTCTGCATTGCTTTTCTATTTAAAAATATTATATTTTTATTTTAAGAGTGGCAGACATACTTACACATTGCCTCCACAATGGGTTGTAGAATGAGTCCCCGCCTCAACCATGGGTCAATGTCATGGATTATTATTATTATTTTTTATTTAATTTTTATAGGGTTATTTTTATTTTATTTCTAAAAATGTTTGCATTACATTACACAAACATATTATTTAGGCATTTAAATCTTCACTCAATGAAAGGAATTAATTATCCCTTCATACTAGTAACAATTTTTTTTTTTTTCTAAATTTCAATGACGTTCATTTCATTTATCTAAATCTCATGAAATAAAGGTTTGAAATAAAAGTATCTTTATTTATGGTCGACATTGATTTTTTAAGTAACTTTTTAAGTAAGGTTATGCACACATTTATGGCATATACTATTTAGCCCCCCCACCAACACCAACACACACACACACCATATATATTATATATATATATTAATTTTTTACTTCATCTCACTATTATATAAATTCTCATGTAAATAAAGTGAAAATTACAGGTACCTTATATGTCGACATGATTTCTAAAGTAACATTAATTTTTTTTAAGTAACGTTGGCATAACATCTCTTGCATATAATATATTAGGCACACCCACACCCCCCCCCCCCCCCCCCCCCCCCCCCCCCCCTCACAATATTTAATTAATTTTTTAATATAACTTATAGGTAGAGTAAGAATATATATATATATGTAATTAGGATGGAAAATTAGGAACAATATTTAAAATAGACTATAGATTTATAAGATATTATTTTATTGAGGGAAGAAGGGACATAAGTAAGCAAGTGCAAAGGCGTTACAAAGGTTTTAGAAGTTAGTGTCAACCTTAATATGGTTTATTTTGGATTTGGAGAATAGATATTATGTTTGTGGTTGCAATTGTTTTTTTTGAAGGGAGGTTTTAAGTTTAGTAGAAATAACTTTGTTGTTTTGGGATGTGTTTCTTCAAGGAGTTGGTGGGAGTGTTCTCATGTTTCTTTCTCTTTTCATAAGTCATGTTAGCCAAGGTGCATTGCAACAATTAATCATTTTCTATGGTTTTAAATATTGACATCTATAAGAGGTAGGGGCTTCCCTATGTGGTCAAATGAAACCCTATAGTCAACTTTTGTTAATAATTGTCTATGGCATTCTATGTTTTGACTCTTAATGAGGTAAACATTGTTAGTAGAATGCAAGTTTGTTTTCAATTTAGGTTTCCCTTGTCATTAGTGTGCTTGCAAAGTGTCTAGTGAAATCCTTTTCCATGTGTTTATGAAAATAAGATATCAAGGATGCATGACAATCGTTCGATGGAAATGGTCCGAACTTAAACAGGAACGCAACAAATTACAGACATAACCATAAATAGAGAGATACAGCATAAGTGACACTTCATTTCATTAACATCAAATATTAAAATAAGCTTACAAACAGAATGGAAATAAACTAGCTCAGGCGATGGTAGCTTATCTCTGAGAAGAGATGTGGCGGCTACATCCCTCCAAATTGTGTTACAACAAGGCTCGAATGCTTATTTATTATTGAGAAACAATGGAAAACCTTAAGTTGTATGTTATGTTGGAAAGTTTCTTTGATCATGGCGTCCATGATTTGATCCACTATAACTTGTTCATTGTAGTTAGGAGGAGAGGATAAATGCTCAGTCACATCTAAGGTGTCTAAGAGAGGTGGAAAATATGGTTGAAACAATTCCACATTAAACACTAGGTGCAAGTTAAGGAAAGGGGGCATACTCGAATCAAAAGCATTCTCACCCATAACTTTTTGTGATGTTGTAAGTGTTGGGTATGTATTATATTCTTTGCATGACTTATGTGCACCACAAACATTAGAGGGTCCTAGGGGGGCAATTTTGTGTGTCCATTTTCAGTAGTTTTTGGCCCACAATTTTGCTAAAAGCAATTTTGCGGTGCTTGGTGGTTTTGCCCATTGTTTTATAGTTTCAGTTAAGGAACTATGATTGGATTAGTGATTCATGTATGCCATAAGTTATATATTATATTGTAATACTGTATAGAAAAATAATAATGAAAATAAGCTTGTTGGGTTTCCCAGGTTAGGGTTTACAGGATGAAATATTTGTGTAAATTTGTGTGTAACTTTTCCATTGTATCTTTTCTATTTTAATAAAGAATGTGTTTGTAATGATTAATTGTACATGATTAAAACTTGCATTTGGTATTATAGTGGTTGTCGCTTCAAGGGGACACCTTTGTGGCTAAATGATTTGGCTTGGGCCTGTAGTAGACCTTGTTATAGTGGGAGATTTGTGGAATTGATTCTTTTGGTGATAAAAAAGGTGAGCAATTCAAGAATAGAGATCAAGAGATTCAATGGGTAGAATGAGCTATGAAAACTCAAAATGGAAGACTTGTTAGTGGACAAAGATGAGTGGATTGTTGTGGATCTAGGCTCTGCATCGACAATGATGTCAATAGAAGATTGGTTGAAGTTGGATAAAAGGAAAAGAGAACAATATGTTGTGTCCCTTATATTTAGTATTATTAAATGTGTTAGGGGAAGCTACAACAAAGAATTTATGGGACAAATTAGGGGCATTCTATTAGTCTAAGTCCCTAGTGAACAAATTTTCTTGCAAAAAAAGATGTATAACTCGAGGATGAAGGATGGAGACTCGGTTAAAAAGCATCTAAATGCCTTCAATATTGTGGTAAGTCAGCTATTATCAATTGATATTAAATAATCCAAATGAGGATAAGTGCGTTATTCTATTATGTTCTCTACTAGACTCATGGGATAGTCTGGTTATTTCCATAGATAATAATGTAACTACTATAAAATTCGATGAAATAGTCTCATCCTTATTGTCAAAGGAGATGAGATGGAAAAGCATGGAGATCTAGAATGTAGATGCCTTGTTTGTAAGAGGAAACTCCCAAGACAGAAATAGAAATAAGTCTTTAAGTGGGATATCTAAATCTAGAGGAACATCAAAATTTCTAGGAAACTTCGTAAAAGTATGTTGAAGATGTGGAAAAGAAGGGAATTCCAAGAAAAATTGTAATGCCAAAATTGTGGAGAAAGGGAAGGGATCTGAAGATGCTCCTTTTGTAGAAGAAAAAACCTCCTCATATGAATAAGGGGATGTGTACTTGGCCTCATCAATTACACAGATAGATCATGAGGCATGGTTAGTCGACTCACGTGCAAATTTTCATATGTCTCCTCACAAGAAGTGGTTTTGCGAGTATGAAAGATTCGGTGGTGGTGATCTTTTCTTAAGGGACAACTCAACGACTAAAATCATATGATGAGGAAAATTCAGGTTGAAGCTCATGGATGGCAGGATTAGGACACTCCCTGGTGTACTGCACATCCCAAGATTAGCTTGAAATTTGATTTTTGTAAGCAAGAAGATCAATGTTGGTGTAAAAAAAATGTCTGAAAAGGATACTTGCAAGATTGTTCGAGGAGCAATTGTATTGATAAGGGGAGCATATTGGAACTATGTATAATTTCTTGGGAAGTAATGTCACTGATAGGTGTAATAGTTCCATTGTTCCTGACAGTGGATCAAATGAACAAGAAACTCTTACAACTTTTGGAGAAAAGACTATGTTGTGGCATCGAATACTAGAACATATCAAAGTGAAGGGCCTTTGACTACTGCATGGTAATGTTATGGTAGAAGGTATGTCTAATTGCTCTCTATATTTTGATTTCTATGAATATTATTTGTACGGGAATTGAGAATCGGGTGAGATTTCCCTTTGATGCAAAGAGGGTAGAGGGACTACTACAACTAGTGCACAATGATATGTTTGGACCTGTGTCGGTTCCATTATTACGTAAATATGTGTATTACATCTCATTTATCTATGGCTTCTTGAGGAATACATGGATATATCTCCTCATGATGAAGTTTGAAGTGTTTGATATATTTAAAGAATTCAAGGCCCAGGTGGAGAATCAGACAGAGAAGAAAATAAAAGAGTCAAGGACAAATAATGGTGGAGAGTTATGAGGGGAGAAATTTGAAGAGTTCTTTAAGAAGTGCGGTATTGTTGAAATTTGGTACCGGAGGACAGGTGGTTCCCTTAGGCTTTGATCTTTGGCCTAGGGAAAAGTGTCGAAAAGATTTTAATTTTTCTCCTAAAGTGACTTTATAATTTTTATAAAGTTAAAATCTAATTTAAAAGTGACTTTAAGTGATAAAGTTACTAAGTCTAATTTTAAAGTGACTTTTATAAAGTCAATGAAAAATTAGAAAGGAAAAGTGACTTTGGAAATAAATGACTAAGTGGGTCTTTATTAAAGTGGGGTGAATTAAAAAATAGAAAGTGAGATTTAATTGTGCATTTAATCTCAGCCGTTGATCTAAATTTATTTCAGCCATTGGATTTAGAGATCACCCAAAAGTCACTTGGATCACCCAAAAGTCACTTGGAGTTATATTAAAGGAGGAAAAGGAGGAAAAGATCATCCATTCTTTCATGAGCAGATTGGGAGAAGGAGAGCAAGAGAGCAAGGGAGATTTCTGGACAAGAAGGAGAAAGAGGCAGCAGTTTGGCACACATACCAGGCAGCTCTTCAGCAAAATCAGAACAGCAGAAAGACAAGCAGAACAGCAGCAAGAACAAGCAGAAAAAGCTGATTTTTTTGCTGAAAACTGAGAAGTTTCCAGGTGGTCCGTTGGGCTGAAAACGGATAAGTTTGCTTGCTGAAAAAATTATTTTGCTGTAATTTTTTGCTGAAATTTTCTTGCTGTAAAAAGACATTTTTCAGAAATAAAGAAGAGCTCTCAAACTGGTTTTCCCCAAGAGTTGTAGGGGGTTTTTCCAGGGTCACGTTGACCAAAAATATCAGTGTTTTAATGTGTTTTAATGGCTGTTTATTACTACTGATTTTTATTTCTGCAATTTCCAGCATTCTGTAAATTTTCCAGAATTTGTGTTTTCAGCAAAATTTATTTTTTCCAGCTTATTGAATGTATGGCTATGGGAAAGGGCATTTAACTACATGGGAGAAATAAAGAGAAACTGAAAACCGGGGTGGGGAAACAGAAATTTTAACAATAGTTAAGGAATTGGTTCAGTCTCCATCAGCGATGTCGACCCTCAAGGTGTTGCAAAACTACCCTGCCCAGAAAAAAGATTTGCTTTTGGCTATCGGATGTGTGTATCCTTCGGATTCCAACCTCATTGTTTTCAATAATGAAAACTATACCCCTCGCCTTCCATCTCAATTGGCCTTTATCATTCAGGTCGTCGTCCATGGTAAGAACATTCATCATTCTATTATGGATCAGGGATTGTCGACCTACATCATATTTATGTATTGTTGGAAAGTGATTGGTTCACCTCAATTGAATCAATCACCTACCACATTGAAATATTTCAATGGGAGAACATATAAGCCTTGTGGTACTTTGAATTCTTTACAAGTTGAATTAGGGGAAATATGTGTATCCATAGAAGTGGAAGTTATTGACGAACCTCTTGATTATAATATTATATTGGGTCGCATATGGTTTTATGCCATGGTCGCAGTTGTTTCAACTTATTTTCGTATGATCGCCTTTCCTCACAAGGGCGGGATTGTGGCCATCAACCAACTCAGCTTTTTCACCTCTGATTCTCATGTTACTGGAAGTGTCCCTCTTGTAGGGGAAACATTGCATTCTTATCAACATGTCGGGGTTCATGGGAACCTTTTCGCTTCCTCCTCCTCCTCTTCCCGATAGCTCATTTATGATTTCTTATATCAATATGATAGCATCTTCTACTATCCAGACCGATCCATGGATTGTACCAGATGAAATTAGCATCCATAGATTTGGTGACTGAATGTCACTTAGCCCTATTGAACTTGATTACGAAGTTATATATTCGGCTTGTGTGGACCATACCTTCTCTTCGATCAATTGGGTCGATCAATCATTGGATTATGGCACGTATTCTAAGTATCAGTTTGATCCGTCGATGGATTAGGACCATTTTCTTACGGTGTAAACACTATAATATTCGATTGAATCCACACAAATGTGTGTTCTACATTATTTTTGGTTGGCTTCTTGGTTTTTTTACTTCAAAACATGGAATTCGTATCAATCCTATGAAAGTGTAAGCAATCATCGACTTGACTACACCTTCTGTGCTCATTCAGCTTCAACGACTTCAAGGGAAAGCTAAATTCCTGTGACAATTTGTCCCTAATTACGCTAAGTTGACAAAAGGATTTATTTGCCTACTTCAGAAAGGGGTTCCCTTCCATTGGAATAAAACAGCTCATAAAGTGTTTGATGCCCTGAAAGATGTACTAGTTCGGGTATCTCTATTATATCCCCCTGATTACCAGCACGACTATTTCTTGTATCTCGTTGTTTCCATTTCTACTGTAGTAATGGTATTGGTCCAAGAAGACGATGTAGGGATAGAACACCACATATATTATATGAGTTTGAATTTCAATGATACGATATCAGGGATAACACGTAGAAAAGTTGTCTTTGGCAGTCATTCAAGACGTCCAAAGGTTCTGCCATTACAACTTGCTCCAAAAAACTACAATTATTTCAAATTGAAACCTTATGAAATACATTTTGTCACGTCAATCGCTGAGGTGAAAATACTCTAAATGGATCGTCATCTTACAATAATTTGACCTAGAATTCATCAAATCGAAGTCAAAGAAATCCTTGATTTTCGTTGATCTTATGTGAGACCTTCCTTCTCCTGATTTTGAATCGACATCTAACCATTCTATCCCTGACGAGTTGTTGTTTTTGATTTCGTCATATAACCCATGGTATGGATACATTCTGATTTATCTCCAGACCCATACTTTTTGGTCTAATACCTCTCTCTCTGAGCAGTGACGTATTTGATACCAAGCCAAGAATTACATCATCATTGGCGACACCCTTTATCGACTCAGTATTGATACGATTTTACAAAGGTGCCTCATGCATGAGGAGGCCGACAAAGGCATTAATGAATGACACTTGGGGGCATGTGGCGTTCATTTATTAAGCTATGCTTTCACACAGAAGATCTTACACGTTGGTTACTTTTGGCCTACCATTTTTCAAGACCGTATTCTCGTTGTCTAGAAGTGTCCAAATTTATGATCGTAAGACCCATGCTCTGCCTACTCCATTACATCTTGTTATCGTCGTTAGACCTTTTTTGGAATGGGGTATTGACTTCATGACATGTAAACCTCATTTGGCCGGGGGGCATGGTTATATCATTGTCGCAGTAGATTATTTTACTAAACGGGGTGAGGCAGTTCCTACATTTAACAACACTGGAAAAATAGCTGCATATTTCTTTTTCAATCACGATATCGCAAGGTTTGGTGTTCTGCAAGCCATAGTTATGGATCACAAAAAGAATTTCCATAATCATATGATGACCAAACTAACTGCTAAGTTGGGACTTCCCCATGAAAGTTCCACTCCCTACTATCCTCAAGCTAATGGACAAGTTGAAGCTATCAACAAATTTCTCAAAATTATGCTTCAACGTATGGTAGGGGTCCATAAATCAGACTAGTATTTACTCTATTATGCTTCCTTGTGGGTGTATCGAACCTCAGTGAGGATTGTTATCATATTTACACCCTTTCAGTTGGTTTATGGTCTCGAAGCAATCCTTCCAATCGAATGTGAGATTTCGTCACTGAAACTAGTTGTTGAACTTCTTCTAGCCACTTCTATAGAAGAGGAACATCTTTTACATTTGCCCTGATGAGACACGACGCGATGCCACTATAGCTGATGAAGCTCATAAAAGACGTATCAAGGCGCAATACGACAAAAATGTCAAGCATCGTGTCTTCCCAGAATGAGACCTTGTTCTTTTATATGACCAAGAATATGATAGGTTAGGATCAGGAAATTTCCAACCTATGTGGTTAGGTCGATATATTGTCAAGCATGTCCTTGCAAAAGGGGCCTATGAGTTAGTCAATTTTAATGGAATTCCACTGGCGCAGCCTAGGAATGGATTGTACCTAAATAAATACTATGCTTGATCTCATGTGTAGTAACGTTGTGTACATATTTTCTATAGGTGTGTTGAGTGTATTGAGTGTGTGTCTCTTTAGATTTTCATAAGGTTTCTGTTGATTCCTTTTACGTTTGGTTTGTATATGTCAGCATCCCTTGAATCGTATTTGTGTTATGTTGATGGTGCTAGTCGTAGTACTTGGAACCTATCAACCGCAACATGGGCTATCTTTGCTCCACATGGCGATTTAGTGAGTCTACAAGGAATTTGTATTGGTTGCTCTACCAACAACATCGTTGAGTATAGCACATTGTTTGAGCTACTGTATAATGTTATTTCACATGGTATTCGTCGTTTAGTCATTAGACTTGACTCACAGCTCATGGTACTACAACTTGCTAATGTTTATTTAGTTAGAAGTCCTACCATCTTGTGTATGTTTTTAAGGGTTTGCCTTCTAGAAAGACATTTTGATTTCATCCAATATGAACACATTTCTAGAAATCTAAGTACATTGATAGATGCACTTGTTAATCATGTTTTAGATAGACATTTGCGAAGAATGTAAATAAGTTTCAATACACATCACATCATTGAAAGCACAATAGGAACACAGAAACATTGAAGATATCTGTATATAAAGTTTGGTTTTACAAAAAATTGTGCCTAAAACACATATGGCTACACAAGCTATCTTGCATAGTAGCCGACCAATACGACTAGGCACTCCGAAGGTGTGTTGTTGAAGTTGCATTAGAATCTAGTCGATTGCAATGTCATCTGTCCCATGTGTCAACCCCTCCATGTGGCGCTCCACCTTTGTTAGGATCTCGGTTACATTTAGATCTCGTGGTGCATCCTGTCCTACTACAAAAACCTGTGTTGGTTCTACGGTTGCTTATGGTTGTTCTCCTGCACAGCGGAGATATGAAGCACCTATCGATTGTACAAGCCCAATATCTACATGATAAATCAATAGTTTAAGTCTCGGAAACATCAAAAACACAAAAAAAAATGTAAAAATTTAAAAAATTCAAATGGTCAAAAAGTATTACCTATAAGATCACATCACTCACCCTCAGGAAGCACAAGCTCAGGGTCGTCACGGAAATCCATCCCTATGTACGAATTATCATTGACCATAATGGACTGTCTGCGCAGCCATCCAAAGAAGGTTGGTGAGAAATTAATCATCAACAAACCTGCATGTCGAGACATATGATCTATCCACCTCCTCATCCGTGGTACTCTCGGATCAACGAGCTCAAGTGTAATATGTTGAGGTTATAATAATGGAATCCGTTCTAAGGCAAAAGAGACCAAGATGGAATGGTATCTAAAGTTTTTCAACTTTCCCTCTCTTTTTTTAAACAAATTTTCTTTCATATTGACCAATACTCCCTCACTCCAGTTGAAGATTGTTGGCTCCAAACACTCCACACCATATTACAAGAATGATCTGCTAGCTACATGAAGTGTTGAGCTTCCGGCCAATTAAGAAATGATGAACAAGATCATTCTAAAGGGAAAATGGGTTACATATTTTATCTTAATCTTTCCATCTCTAGTTGGCTTGGATCGAGGTCTGCAATAAGTAGTGATATAATCCTTCACCGTTTCTCCACCTCTTCTCCCACCTTAGAGAGAGATGGGGGAACCTCTTTTCGATAAACCAATCAGAAAATATTTGTCCTCTATTGTAATCTCGAGTAGATGTTCCCCAAATCTAAATGCTTGTGCTTGCACATCCCACGCATGTACAAGATATGCTAGTAGCTCCATCTTTTTCCTCATACCAGGAATCTAGAAGAATTTCAACAATCCATAGTATTTTAGTGCCTAAATGGTAGCAGGATCATTAGCTGCATTTAAATCATGTTCTTCATGTTCTCTTTCTCTCTAGATGAAATCCATTTTATGCTAATGAAGACCTGAAACATCAAAAGAAGACTCATTAGGATCCTTTCCATGCAACAAAACTCTAAAATTTTGAAGGGAAACTGAAAAACAAATTTGAGATTTTCACCCAACACACCCCCAAGAGGAGAGACATAGTGTTTCACCCCTCCTGATAGTGTACCCTCACCTAGGTGCAACACACTTTTTGACTACTTGGACCTGCGTTGGTCTTAGGGTGAATTTTTTGAACCCCAAGGCCCTAAAAAATACCTAAAACTTGCATGAAATCATAAAATGGGACATGAATTGAAAGAGAAAGGTCTTAGCTCCTACCTGGAAGCGACGACACTTGAAATGATCCACCGGATTGAGCGCAATCAGTTGCAGAAGATCAAAGGAAAAAACTACTCAGAACTTTCAATGTTGAAGGTAAATGTGAAATGGTAAATATGAATACTTATTTTGGTTATTTATGGTTGTTTCTTCCATTATTTTATTCACATTTGATGTTTTGACCTAGTTACAACCAATTTTTACCATGAAACATGTATTTTTAATCCTTTTGTGATGTTTAGAGTAATTCAACAGTTGTCTGATGGATTTTTTCATGTTTTGAGCAAATTATTTTGACCAAGGAGCACAAGTTTATCACTTTTTTGGGCATAAACTTACGAAAAAGGAACCCCCTGGAGTTCTCTTTTTAGACTTCCAAAATATGAAAAGACTGTCGATTGCTTGTCTTTTCGAATTCTTCAAAGTAAATGAAAATACGTCTACTCAGTATAAGTTTAACCCTTTTCCAAAGTGAGATAGGCTAACTACGAAAAAGAAATACCTTAGTCAAACATGGCTCAGAGGTTCTCTTGGTATTATTTTCTACCTTTTCGAACCTAGGGGACTATCTACGAAAAAGAACATCTAGAGTTTTATTTTCCGCCTCTTTTTTTCAAACTCTCTAAACATGAAAAAGATGTCACCTTTTCCCTTCGTTGGACTCATTAAAGCATCAAACAACGATGGATTCATCATTAACGACGGGACCGAACAACTCCTTATTTGGGTTAGTTAAATATTCTCAGAGGGATTCATCTAAAGGATGAACTTACAAATCAAGCATATGCTATCCTCCTCAAGCTTGTTAAAAAATAAAGAGGTACTAACCAGTGTGGTTGGGGAAATTGAGAAAACAGGGCATTCCATTTGTTAATGGAAACGAGTCGCTCTTGAACACGACTCTTTCGCTTCATCTTCATGGCTATTGGGTTGGCAAATATTCTTATATTTTGGTTTATCATACTATTTCAAATCCTCCTCTTTTTGTTTTGAGTCAATGTTGCCAATTCCATTCAATGTCGTTGTTGTGTTCAAGAGAAGTCATTTAGTCAATATCTGCTACAATACTCTTAAGCCTTCATTCCATGTCTACCTTTCATGATCTATTTTTGTATCAACATCATTTTGTCTCAAATCATCATACATGTTTCATGACTTTGATAGAGGATACATCAAGGCCCTCCTGCGATGGGTCACTTCCTGTTGACATTAGCTCATTATCCAGGAAGTTGACTTAGAAACATCACTCAGTACCTTGGTGCTTGCATACATCAATGACAAGCTTCCTCGCTCTCGGGGACATGTTTACAACATTGGCCTTCGACCGAAATAGTTTGTGTGGTGTTCGAAATCAACTCATTTATTCACACGATGGATTGTACTGCAGTACCTTGAGAGCCATTAACATCATCGGTAGTTACTCTCGCGTATGTTAACAACTTACATCATTGGTCGGTAATCAGATGGTGCCTAACATGTTCAACTCCAGCTCATTGATTCACATGGTTATACTCGTAAATTGGTTAGTCGTGTGAATGAGATAGAAGACCCTGAATCTAGTTTCATCCATCCAGGCTGTGATTTCAGGAATAGTACAATATCACATTGTATGATGGTTATGATCATACAGAGAGTTATCTAGTCATGGGTCCACAATCAGTCATTTATGGACGTGTCTTTTGATCATTGTACATGTAAAGTTAGCTTATGTGCTAAGTATTGGTATGCCTTCCTCAGTAAACATATCATGATGTAAACATATTGTAACAAATGATGATCTCGTCAGTTGTTCTTGATCCCAAATTGTCATAAGGTAAAGCACTTCAGTCATCAACTGTCATTTCTAACTTTGTGGTTTAGGGGGGAATCTATTATAGGTCATTTTGTCACATATGGTCAATAGGCCTTCAACAGGATCAATCAACATCCTTTGACCTCCTTTTCATCATCATTGGACAAATCCCTAAGCATGACTCATGATAATCCCTGAGTTTCTGCCTGAAAGCACCTTGTTTCAGTCATTTTAAGGACCAACGCTCCTTGGACTCCTACTGGACAACGTTGACTACTAGGTTACTCCACTTTGCACTTGTGTTGATCACTAGCAAGTTGCTTAGTGTTCAAGGTGCGTTGATTCTAGAAATTAGGAAAAAAGAGGGAGAATCTTGAAGCCTCTTCTTCTAGAAGCTTCCAAGATCTTTTGTAACCATTTACCTCATATAAAATTCTTGAACCCTATCCTATCCTACCTTGGAGTTTTCAACCCTTATCCCTTCAACTCATCCTCTCATCAAGAGTGGATCTCAAGCTCAGATTGGTAAAAGGATAAGAATTCATGAACTACCTCGTTCACCTATATATCTACTGCCATCCATAGGTAAGGGGTTGGATTTTGGAGAGTGATTCTACCCTTATGTTGTTGATTTAAGAGATATATTTCCATGCATTAGGGTGATTAGAGGTGCACTTGGTGACAAGAAAAGGACAAGTCAACTTGGAAGAGCTCTTTTACAAGATCAACACCTATTTTTGGTTGTAACTCATTCCATTTCTATTAATACAAAGAGTTCTTTGTTTTCCTATATATGATGTTATGGTTTCATATATTTCAATACCATGTTAATATATTGAATAAAGTGATTAGATGATGTTGCATAGATTATGTGGATCGTTGGCTTGTGTTATCTGACTGTGCAAGTTCCAATAATAGTGATCGGAACTAGGATTGGAGCTTTCAAGCCAAAGGAGCAAATCATATGACAGATCTCAGGTAGGCATCATCCCATTATCTACTTACTTTAAGGAAAACATTAGTCCCTTTGTATTTCTATTGTTCTAGTTAGTCCACGAGGCCTAGGGAATATACTTTTGTCTGCAATCATAGATTCTGCATAACACTATTGGTTCTTATAAATTTGATTTTGGTTGTATATTTTTGTTTTGAGGCCCATTTTTTATCTCAAAATTTATCTAATTTTTGGTGCCTATATTAAAAAATTTCTAGAATAATTGAATTTGATCTCGAAGACCTATTGAATACACTTGTAGTAGTAGCTCTTGAAAGAAGACCTTGAAGCATTGTTGAAGCCTTGTTGAAGAAATTTTCAATTCCTGTTGAAGAAGCCTATGGAAGGCTTGAAGTAGCACTAAAACCAATTTTTGAAGCAAAGGATTAGAACCCTAGAGGATATGAGCCCTCACACAAGGTTGGAGCTTTATGAAAAACTAGGTCGAACCCTGAATTTATTGAGAGGATTGGATTCCTCAAGAAGACCAAGTTGGAGCTTGGATCTATAGCACTGATTGGAGCTTGGTTTGAAATCAAAGATTGGAGACTTCATCTAGGTTTTGAGCCCTGAAAAAGTTATAAGTGTTATTGAACATATTATTGTTGTAAAGAGGATTGGAGTCATTATTATTGTTGTTAATAAAAAATAATTTTTTTGTACTTTTTTGTGTTCTAGTTTTGCTAAGTGGCCTTAACTAGCATAAAATAACAATTGTAAAAAGAACTATTTATGCACCCCCCACCCCCTCTTAGTATTTCCAACCTTGTTAATACAAATGCCCATATCACCTCTATTATGTCACTTTTTGTATATAGAGGATGGACCATCCCATTGCTCTACCCTCAAAACATTGCAACATGGTAATCAAAACTCATGTTGTTGAAAAATTGTAGCAATAAAGGCTCAATTTGACTTTAGCCTCAGTCAAATTGAGTAGATCGAATTTCCACATCAATAGGACAATTAAGAGGAAGTTAATTAATGTGACATGGATCTTTTCACTCAGTTAGCTCAGTAAATTCAAGTTAGAGGGCTTGGAGTTAAATTATACATGTGTGATTGCTAAATTTTAGTAATCCAGTTTAGTTATTTTTAGTTGTATTCGGTTAACTAACCTCTAATTATTGATAGATTCAGTTGAAGGTTTATTGTCCAATGGGATAATATTCTACCTCAGAGAATCAAGATCTATCAATTAACTTATTAATCAACCCAAAATAGATAGTGCAGGCAAGGAATTTGAATTCCTTAGCTGAAGTGGAGATGACAAGGAAGTGTAACATTAAGGGAATTTTGAGGTCTAAAATGGGCCTCCTTAGAAAAATGTACAACCAAAATAAACTTTATAAGAACCAATAGGATTCAATATGATGATGTCAACCATGGGGGATGATTCACCATTTTTTGAGTAAAAAAGTAAAACTAATAAAAAATAATAAAATAATAAAACTACTTTTTCAACTTGTATTTTCAACCTATCTTCCTAATTTTTTACACAAATTTCAAGCGGGATTACTCGTTGGATGCAAAATTTAATTCCTCATCCAAGGATTTCCCATGTTGCATACTTTTGATAGACCATGCTACACGAAAAACGAGAAATACATGAAAAAACGTGATTGCAATCACGTTTTTTCATGTATTTCTCGTTTTTCGTGTAGTAGGATCCATCGAAAATATGCAACATAGGTACTCCTTTGATGAGGAATCAAAGTATGCATCCAATGAGTATTTCTGATCGAAATTTGAGTAAACCCATAGGGAGATAAGTTGAAAAAATAGTTTTTTTCTTTTTTCCCTTTAAAATTTGATGATGTAATCTAATCTTATTTTATTATTTCCACTATTATTTTATAACTTCCTTAGGAGGCCCATTTTTTACCCCAAATTTCTCATAATGCAAGTGTTGCATGCAATCAGTGATTAATCCTTGGGAATTTCGCAATCAATTTGTGGGAAATTCCTATTTTTAGGGGCTAGTTTCCTTGGGATTTGCGCGATGAAATAGGAGGCTTGGTGGGAAAACAATTGGTTAAGTGTTGGCTAGAATTTCTCATTGAGCAGAGAGAACAATTATTCTTTTGCAGGTTGAGCTCAAAGCTGGAGCTAGCAATTGTAATAGTTTATCTATTCAACTGATTAATGCAAAAAGGCTTGAGGGGTTTCTCCTAGTTGAGTTCCCCTAGAAATCATTGTGTATTTGTGGTTTTGATTATTGTATGTCTATGCATGTTGTTCTAAATTGTGGTTTCCATTCCATAGATCAATAGAGTAGAATTGCGTCTCTTGTGTTTCAGTTTAAAATCTTGAGTAGTTGCAATTTCTATCAAAATTTCTACATGGTATCAGAGCCCTGAAATTACATTAGAACCAGTATTTCGAACTTGTCTCTAAGGAATTTCAATTTGGAAACTTCAGTGCAACAGTTTTTCTTCAGGGTTAGGAAAATTTCTTTCAACGGACTGAGATTGGAGTATGCCCTGAAGGGTAGCTTGAATTTTATAGCCTGGAATAATCAAATGGAAGCAGTGCTTGATGACAATGGTGTGTTAGCATATGCGAAAACTGATATTGCAAAACCTCCACAGTAAAATGCACAATAGTTAACCTAATGGAAGAAGGATGTTGTAAAGACGAGAAGAATTATTCTAGAAGGTGTGATATACCATGTGGTCTCAAATCTCCATGGCAAAGAGGCGCCATTTTCTATGTGGAAGACATCGGTTGAGCTATTTGAAAATAACAGTGACCATAGAAAATTGGCCCTAAAGAGTTCAGAAGAAATACCATGGATGGAACATCATCCAAAGTTGAGGATGAAGAGAATTTTGCATTGTTGGAAAGACGAAGAAGGGAAAAGGAAAGAAGACCCTGAGAAAACCTGAATCCATCCAAAATAATGGAAAGAAGAAAGACTTGAGAAAGATAAAATGCTTCCACCGCCACGAATTTGGGCACTATGCAAAAAAATGTTCATACAAGAAATCTACCAAGGCACCTTCGGGAGGAGTAGGAGGTGAAGTGTTGGCTTCACAATTAGAATTATACTTCACCCTAATAGCATGCATGCCTAGCACTATTATGGGGAGTGTGTATTACCTTGATTTTGGTGCCTCGTTCCATATGACAAGGTGCAGGGAGTTTTTCAGTAGCTTGGAGGTGAAGTATCTCCATATGCATATCGAATTGGGCGATGATGAAAGGTACAATGCTCTAGGAATTGGTATTGTCACCTTTGAGAGGGAGAAAACCTCTCATCGTCACCTCAAAGACATTATGTTTGTACCTAGGTTGAAAAAGAACCTGATCTCCATATCGGTTTTGGAGGATCGTCGCTTGATTTTATTTTCAGTAAAGGGAAAGCCTTTCTGAGACACATAGCTACCAGGAAAGTGAAGCAAATTGGAGTTTGAGTTAAGAACTTATACAAACTTGAGGTGGGAGATTGTGTTGCATTGACCAGTAAAGCAGAAAAAGTGTAAAGTCGAGATGTTAGAGAACTTTGGCATGGGAGATTGGGTCATCTATACCATGGCACCTTAAAAATCATGTAGCAAATTACCACTGGACTCCCTAAAGGCTCCCTTGAGCAGCAAGATGTCTACAATGGTTGCACATTGGGAAATATGTCAAATCCACTTTCAATGGCCGAGATAGCAAAAGCAGATTCAATCTTGGAGCGAGTCCACTATGATGTTTGTGGATCCTTTTCAACAGCCTTCACTGCAAAACATAAGTATTATATTATTTTTATTGATAATCTCTCTAGAAAGTGTTGGATCTTCTTCATGCGGAAGAAGGATGAAGTTTTCTCAAAATTTAATGAATTCAATGCATTGGTTGAGAAAGAGACTAGGAAGAAGGTGAAGGATCTCAAGAGTGACAATGGAGGTGAATTTGTTTTGCATGCCTTTGTTGAGATTTAGTACCAGAGGACAGGTGGTTCCCTAAAGCTTTGATCTTTGGCCTAGGGAAAAGTGTCCAAAAGAATTTAATTTTTCTCCTAAGGTAACTTTATAATTTTTATAAAGTTCAATCTAATTTAAAAGTGACTTTAACTCATAAAGTTACTAAAGTCTAATTTAAAAGTGACTTTAACTCATAAAGTTACTAAAGTCTAATTTTAAAGTGACTTTAATAAAGTCAATGTAAAATTAGAAAGGGAAAGTGACTTTGGAAATAAATGACTAAGTGGGACTTTATTAAAGTGGGGTGAATTAAAAAATAGAAAGTGAGATTTAAATGAGCATTTAATCTCAGCCCTTAATCTCAATCTATTTCAGCCATTGGATTTAGGGATCACCCAAAAGTCACTTAGAGTTAGATTAAAGGAGGAAAAGGTCATTCATTCTTTCATGAACAGATTGAGAGAAGGAGAGCAAGAGAGCAAGGGAGATTTCTGGACAGAGAGGAGGAGGCAACATTGTGGCACACATTCCAAGGCAGCAGTTTAGCAAATCCGTACAGCTGAGTTAGCACACAGTGAAAGGCAGATTTTGGCACGATTTTCTAGAAATATGTACAGCTGTTTGCACAGAAATCGAGGAGCAGTTTGCACAAAAATCGAGCAGTTTGCTGGCACATTTTCCAAGGAAGGTCGTACAGCGAGTGGTTGTACTTTGGCATGCAAATCGAGGCGAATATGTAAAACATTTTGCTGGGTTTTGCACGCAAATCGAGGTCCATACAGCGTATTTATGGCAGCCTAGCACGCATTTCTAGGCAAGCCGTACAGCAGCATTTAAGGCTTAAAGTGGGCACGAAAATCGAAGAGGTCATACAACATTTATTGATGTTTTGTTTTGCTATTTGCAAATATTTTCCAGTTGGTTGTGGGCACGGAAAACGAGATAAATTGTAAAAGTTTGCTTGCTGATTTTTTGATAAATATTTCTCACTGTAAAAAGCATTTTCAGAAATAAGAAAGAGCTCTCGAACTGGTTTTCCCCAAGAGTTGTAGGGGTTTTTCCAGGGTCATCTTGACCAAAAATCCCTGTGTTTAAATGTGTTTAATGGCTGTTTGCACTTGCTGATTTTTATTTCTGCATTTTCCAACATTTTGTAAAATTTCCAGAATTTGTGTTTTCAGAAAAAAATTATTTTTTCAGTTGTTGAATGTATGGATATGGGAAAGGGCAATTAACTATTTTGGAGAAATAAGATGAAACTGAAAACCGAGGTGGGAAATGAGAAATTTTTACATGGTATCAGAGTTGTGAGTGTTGAAGTGCAGTTTGGGACAGCAAGGAGGAAAATTACAGCCTGTTGATTTTTCACTCAGAAAATTCTAGCAAGCTGATTTTTCACAAACAGCAGTTTTATCTTTACTACAGCAGTGTTATTTTTCAATTTTAGGACAGCAGGATGTCATTGGGATTGAAGGTGGAGGATAGGTTGGATGGGCATACAAATTACAGCGTTTGGAAGGAGAGAATGCAAAGTATCTTTGAGGAGGCATAAGTCTGGGACATCATGGTGCATACCACACAAGACCCTGTTGTTGTGCCTACTGATGCTACTCAGTTGGCTGAGTATAATAAAAAGAACAATAAGGGTAAGAGACTGATTCTAGACGGAGTCAAAGACCATTGCATTCTTCATGTGAGAGGAAAGAGAAATGTTCAAGAGATGTGGACAGCATTGTCCAATCTCTACCAGAGTACCAATGAGAATCGGAAAATGGTCCTGAAGGAGAAGCTGAAGACCATTAAGATGGATAATGATAGTGCAGTTGGATATCTCACAAAGATTACTAATGTGAGAGATGAGTTGGAAGCAATTGGAGAGGTCATTCCACCCACTGAGTTGGTGAGAATTGCAGTGAATGGCCTCCCCCGTTCATGGATGAACTTTGCTAATGGGGTTTGTGCACGTGAGACCTTTCCCACATGGGAGAGGTTTTGGGATGATTGCACTCAGACAGAGATCAGGAAAGGATAGCTTGGGGCAGCCAAGCCAGTTGAGCGGGATGAGGATGTAGCACTATCGGCAGGAGGCAAGAACGGCAAAGGGAAGAAGCAGACTTCCACAAGCAATGGTGGGGGCAAAGGCGAAGGTAAAGGTAAACAGGGTAACACATAGAAAGACTATTCCAAGGTGAAGTGTTGGAATTGTCAAAAGATGGGACACTATGCAATTGTGTGTCTGGAGAAGAAAAAGAAGAAGGGGAAGAACCAGAGCGTGGCAGCTTCAGCAGAGGTTGAGGACTTTGTAGATCGTTTTGACCGGGAGTTTGGGTTCACTGCGTGTGAGTCCTCTAGTGCAGGATCACCTGCCACACAGGTTCAGAGGGAGCATGCTTTTCCCTCGATTAGTGGAGCATCTTCGAGTATCTGGTATGTGGACAATGGGGCTTCACGTCACATGAGAGGAGTCCATGAGTACTTCTCAGAGCTTTCAGAGTGTGGCATTGATATGGAGGTAGTACTCAGTGATGACAGAGTTGTTAGAGCAGTCGGTGTGGAGACACTGACATTTCAGAGGGAGTCCAAACCTCCCTTGAAGGTGTTATATGTTCTTTATGTGCCAGGGATGAGGAATAACCTCATATCCATCTCAGCTTTGGAGGACAGAGGATATGAGGAGCTGTTCAGGGGAGGACAGGTGTTGATGTATCCCAGGGGCACTCCAACTGATTCAGCTAGAGTGATAGGTGTACAAGTTTGCATTCCAGTCCCTTTTGGCATTGAGCAGTAGTAACGACAGCAGAGCTAGCAGTTCTGAGCTATGTGAGATTTGGCACCGCAGGATGGGGCATATGTATCATGGAGCCTTGAGGACCTTGCGAGAGATCACTACAGGTGTGCCAAATTTCAGTACTGATCACTTTGATACTTGCAGAGGATGTGCGATGGGAAAGTTTGCCAAATCCCCTTTTCCCAGCAGTGACAGCAGAGCGACTGGAATACTTGATTTGATTCATTCTGATGTGAGCAGTCGGATGTCTCATGTTTCCTTGAGTGGATATGAGTACTATGTTTTATTCATTGATGATCACTCCAAGAGGACCTAGATTTATTTCTTGAAGACCAAGAGTGAGGTCTTCAAGCGGTTTCAGGAGTTTAGAGCTCTTGTGGAGACACAGACAAGTCGGAAGATCAAGTCCCTGAGGTTGGACAATGGGGGAGAGTACACCCTTGGAGAGTTTGTTGACTATTCTGCAAAGACAGGCATTAGGAGGGAGTTCACTGTTCCTTACAACCCCAAGCAGAACGGGGTTGCGGAGAGCAAGAACAGATCCATCGTAGGGGCTACCAAAGCCATGTTACATGATCAGGGGTTACCATTGTTCTTGTGGGCAAAGACCTGCAACACAACTATTTATTTGCAGAACAGAAGTCTGCATTGTGCATTGGGACACATGACTATGAAGAAGGCTTTTTCTGGGAAGAAGCCTCATATTGGTCATCTTCGTATCTTTGGGTGCATTACATACTCCTACATACCCAAGGAGAAGAGGACCAAACTAGAGCCCACCGCAAAGAGGAGTATCTTTGTGTGCTACAATGAGACCTCAAATGCTTTTCGAATTTACATTCCTGTATAGAGGAAAGTTGTTGTCAGGCGGGATGTGAAGTTTGAGGAGGACAAGGCCTTTAGGAGGTCACGGGAGTTAGAGTATCTAGATCAGCCAGACCCTCAACAGCAGTTAAGTCGGTCGTAGGGATCCAGTGGGCAGGGATCAAGAGGATCAGGAGGTACATCTATGACGATGCCAGGTCTGTCAGTGAGCAGTGGCTCGACAAGCAGACAAGCAGTCAGGAGTTCAGGCTACTGATGGTGATGAGGAGGAGGAGTTTCATTCTCCTATGGGAGAAGTATGCTCAGGGAAGAGGAAGCCCAAGTGGCTTCAGGACACCTTGAGAGATGCTACATATGTTGCTGAGCCTAAGAGGCCGATCAGAGAGAGTAGACCACCTGAGAGGTTTTGTAGTATATGGAAATGGCTACCAGCATCCTTGACTCTAAGCCTTCTAGCTATGAGGAGGCAGCTAGCCAGCAGGTCTGGAGAGAGGCCATGTAAGAGGAGTATTCTTCTATCATGAAGAATGATGTTTAGGAGGTGGTGCTGAGGCCTGAGGGCAAATCCGTAGTTACTTCCAGGTGGCTTTACAAGGTAAAGCATGTTGCAGATGGCAGCATTGAGAAATTCAAAATGAGGTTTGTGGCTAGAGGGTTCTCCTAGGTAGAGGGAGTTGATTATGAGGAGACCTTCGCTCTCGTGGCTCGATATACTTCGATCCGCTCCATTATATCGATAGCAGCAAAGATGGGTTGGAAGATCCACCAGGTGGATGTGAAGACTGCATTTCTCAATGGCTTCATACAGGAGGAGGTGTACATTGATCAGCCACAGGGCTTTGAGGTGCATGGGAAGGAGTCCCATGTGTGCAGACTGAAGAAGGCCCTTTATGGCCTGAAGCAAGCTCCCAGAGCTTGGTAGTCCAGGATAGATACATACTTGCAGGAGATGGGTTTCACAAAGAGTGAGGCAGATCCGAACCTTTACTATATTGTGATAGGTGAGGAGCCTCTCATGCTGGTGCTGTATGTAGATGACTTGATCATTACAGGTGCAGAGGGACTCATAGAGCACTGCAAGAGAGATCTTGCGGTGGAGTTTGAGATGAAGGACATCGGCTTGATGCATTACTTTTTGGGTTTGGAGGTGTGGCAGGAGGAGGGGCATTTCTTCCTGGGGCAGGGGAAGTATATTGTGGACACCCTTGGCAGATTCCACATGGAGGATTGTAGACCCATGTCGACACCGATGATTACCAACTGGAAGAAGCTTCATGCTTCAGATTCCGAGTTGGTGGATCCCACATTGTACAGGCAGTTGATTGGTTATGTTATCTCAAAATCAGACCCTGGAAGGCTACTGACCAGGAAGACCTTAAGTAACTCTTTCAAACCTACTTTAGGCTGAGGCTTAGCCTCCTTAGCCTGGGAGGGCTCTCTCAAAGGGTTAATGATATTGATTAAAGATATGGATAGATGGCTAACTCTATGGTTTGTGATTTTATATGTTTGTAGATTGGAAGATGGAGACTTGCTACCATTGGGCTATGGAGTCAGTG
>APFE030227273.1:0-20729 GCA_000404065.3 Pinus taeda | reverse complement strand
TTTCTAGTCAGATGGTTGCATCCATGTCATGGATCTATCTATTGTTCGATGCTTACACTTTGATCATACTTACATTAAAAATGTCAAATATATTGTATTATGTTTGATTTGCAAGTATCCCGACGATGGCTCTCCAAAGTCCTTGCCTTGATTTGTAAAGAATTTCAGCCATCACTTCTCATTCTAACTTCATGCTTTAAGGGGAATTTAGTATAGAGTATTTTGTCGCACTCCCAGTCTCATATCCTAAGTGTCGCAGTTTGTGTCATCAATGTCACAAGTGTTGCAAAGTGACAAAAGCCATCAAGAACAATGTATTCACCATGAAACATGTTTAGAACCATCCCCGAAGGAAGAAGAAGGCTTTCCTTGAAGGAATTCTAAAGAAATTGTCTAGAACCTTGTTTTGCAAGTCCAACACTACTTTTAGCAGACAAAACCATGTTGGTAACCTTTTGTCTAACTAGTGACTAGTGTTACCAACATGCCTTTTGATAGGAAAATACGTGCTAGCCCTCTTCAAGAATTTTTTTTCTAAAATGGATGAGAATCTTGTCCCACTATAAGTCTCTAGAACGACGAGTTGGTTGTAGTTGAATGAGAATTAGAGTGAGACCTCCCGTTCCTGGTTCTTGATCCTACTTTAATGGATCTTCCCCTTGAAATGTGGAACCTCTCCCTCCCTTTATGGATCCTCAACTCACTCTCCTTCCCTATAAATCAAACCCTTTCCATATACTTTTGGTTAGCTATTGGTTGGCTATTGCTTGGTTGCATTCCTAGTATTGAACTATGCCCAAATGTTGCCCATTTTGCTAAGGAGAAAGGAGTGCTTGAAGGTTAAGGCTAGGACTTGGGAACTCACATAAAGGAGCCTTCCAACATAAAGGCTTAAGTGGTTATAGTGATCTCTTTACTATCTATTAATAATACATTATGTGTTTTCTTTCCATAAATGTGTTGATTATAGCTCATTTGGTATAATACTCCTTGATATGTTATATGGTTTATATTGGAATGGTTTTTACCATGTATGTGTTTGTTGTTTCCACATGATTCTCCTTTCAAGTATTCATCCACATCGGTGAAGAGGAGATCGATCTTGGAAGTGATAGAATTAAGGATGACACCAATGGATTTTAAAATCAGAGTGAGGTAGGCCATCTACCCTCCTTTGTGTTTTCTAGTATAAGCTAGGAAATTTTGCACATATTTGTCTAGTTTGTTGCTAGATCTTCCCATAGGAGTAGAGTGATCATTTTTGTCTGCACAACAATGGCTTTAATGACTAAGCTTGTAGAGACTGAATCATTCTCTTTCAAGGAAGAAGTAGAGCAACTTGTATGGGTTAATGCAATGGTGGAGGAATCTAAATCCATTATAAAGAATAATGCTTGGGAAGTGGTTTGAAGACCAACAAATAAATTAGTTGTGGGTTGGAGATGGATCTTCAAGGAAAATCATGTAGCAGATGGAAGCATAAAAAAGTAAAAGGCCATATTTTTGGTCAAAGGGTACTCTCAAGTTGTGGGGATTGACTACGAGGAGACCTTTGCTCCTATAGCAAGGTACTAATCCATTAAATCAATTCTTTCTCTAGTTGCACATATGGGGTGGAAGATCCACCAAATGGTTTTGAAAACAACATTCCTTAATGGAGTTATTAAGGAGTAGGTATATATCGATCAACCATAAGGCTTCGAGACTTTTAATTATGAGTCTCATGTGTGCAGACTCAAGCGAGTATTGTATGGTCTCAAGCAAGCACCCAATGCTTGGTACATTAAGATTGATAGCTATCTCATCGGTTTGGGATGCACCAAAAGTGAAGCGGATGAGAAACTCTATCATATATTGGCAGAAGGAAAATTGTTGATTATTTTCATATATGTTGATGAGTTGATTTTAATTGGTGATGAGTAGTTGATCAGACCTTGCAAGGAGGAACTTGCAAGAGAGTTTCAAATGAAGGAAATGGGTTTCATGCACTACTTCTTCAGATTAGAAGCATGGCAAGGTTGTGGGAAATTGTTTGTCTCTCAAGGCAAGTGTGTTTACGAGATAATTCAAAGATTTCGCATGGACAATTGCAAACCCATGGAGACACCTCTAGCGACCAACTAGCTGAAAGAGGATGACACTTCAAGAGAGGAAGTGGATGTTATTATTTACTGACAATTGGTGAGTTCACTAATGTATCTTGTGAACACATGACCAAATATGTGCTATGAAGTCAACCAGTTGAGCCAAGCTATGGTTAGGCCAACCAAATTGTATTAGAGTGAAGCTAAGCATGTTATACAATTCGGTGAATGGAAGAAAGAAAATACCAAGTTGGGAGTGCTTATGTTTTGATTTGGTAGAGGAGGAAATAAGGCAGAATACCAGAGATAGGACTTCATGGAAGGGTGAGGATGAAGAAAAAATTGTATTGGATAGAAAGGAAAAGAAGGGAAAATGGAATAAATCCCAATACAAAACTAGAATATAGTCAAGGGGGCAAGAAGAAAGATTTGTAAAAAAATTAAATGCTTCCATTGTCAAGAATTTGGGCACTATGCCAGGAACTGTCTACATAATAAAAAACACAAGGAAGATGAGAGACTTCTGCAGGATGTGAGGGAGAATGTGGGTTCTCCTTCAAGTCACTGTAGGTAGAGAAGGTCACCAGATGGGTACACTATCTACATGGCTCTAATGACTGAGCTTGTAGAGACTGAGGCCTCCTCTTTCGAGGAAGGAGTACAGAAACCTGTATGGGTTGACTTAATGGTGGAGTATGAATCCATTTTAAAGAACAGTGTTTGGGAAGTGGTCCCAAGACCAACAGATGGATCTTCAAGGTCAAGCATGCAGCAAATGGAAGCATAGAAAAGCATAAGGCTAGATTTTTGGCCAAGGGGTACTCTCAAGTTGAGGGGATTGAATATGATGATAACTTTTCTCTTGTAGCAAGGTACTCATCCATCAGATCAATTATTTCTTTAACTACATAGGTGGGGTGGAAGATCTACCAGATGCATGTGAAAACAACATTCCTCAATGGAGTTATTAAGGAGGACGTGAATATCGAGCAACCAGAAGGATTCGAGACTTTTTGACTGGGAGTTTCATGTGTGGAGACTTGACCGAGCGTTGTATGGTCTCAAGCAAGCACAACGTGGTTCGTACACGAGGATCAATAAATATCTCATCGATTTGGGCTTCACCAAAAGTGAAGCAGATGCAAACCCCTCTATCATATCATGGTAGAAGATAAATGGTTGATTATTGTCTTATATGTTGATGACTTGATTTTAACTGGTGATGAGCAGTTGATCAAATCTTTTGGAATCAAGGACATGGGTCTCATGCACTACTTCCTCGATTTGGAAGTTTGGAAAGGTGATGGTGAACTCTTTGTCTCTTGGAACGTATGCCTAGGATATACTTGTAGTAGAGGAATTGAATTTCCCCAAGAATGGATGATGGGTTTTGCTTACTTTCTTTCTACTTATTTTACATATTGCTCTTCTAGTTTTCAGTTCATAGTTGCATTATATGTCTCACAAAAATGACCTAATTTTGATTTTTTTAAATTTCTTATATTGAAAAAACTTTGGTTGATTATGTTATTAATCTAATTTTTTAATAATAAACCAAGACAAACCATCAAACCATAATACATTTTATATTCAAATATTAAAAATAAAAATATATATATATTGTATTCAAATGAGAAATAATTTTATTAACCAAAAAATTAATAAGTATTTTCAAAAACCAACTCTTAAATCTTTTAAGATTTTTTCACACTTTTAATAAACATTATTATATAATTATATTTAAAACAATAACTTTGTAAATCCACAACAAATTTTCAAACATTATTAAATAATTGTATTTAAAACAATAACATTATAAATCCACAACAAATTTTCAAGATCCCATTCAAATTTAAAAAACATTCATCCAAAATCACAAATCCCATTCAAATTTTCATATCCTAGAAAGTTATGGAAATTCTCGTTATATTTAGAGAAAATCCGGCAAAGATTTTTGTAAAACCAAGGTATAGTTGTTAAACTTCAAAATTTTAAGTGCTGAATCCATTTCCACCATCAAAAACACTATTCAAACATTGCCTCTACAAGATTTTTTAAACTTTTTTCCATAAATTCCAGCTACTTTTAACTGTCCAGAGCATTCCTCCACCTCCCAAAGTAACCACTGCACTCCACCTCCCAAAGTAACCAGCGCACTGATAGCGGTTCATATTCTAATCATCATCCGGCTCATGTCCAGTGCACTCCACCTCCCAAAGTACATCATCCGGCTCATCTCATGACGGTGTGCAAAATTTTAATTTCAAGTGAAAAGCCTTGAAAGCTGGTGAAAAGGTTGTCTGGCGGTGTTGTGCGTTTCCATCGGACAACCTCCAGGCTTGGTTATCTCCATCACACACCATCCACTCTTTCGTATCCAAATTCAGAGACATTATATTCGATCCCCGCATCCTTGGAATAATTGTGATGCTGTGCTTTCCGTCATAGGCGGCTGCTACCCTATGTGAATAAAATTGCAAGCCGTGCGAAGTCAAAAGCTCCCACTGGCCATGAGTGAGATTTGCCTGCCACAACCCCATTACAGCGGAGGAACGCCAGCCCATCACGACACACAAAATAAATATTTGGCTCTTGTATACCGTAATAGTAATAATGTGCACCCGCCGCACTGCCATGTCCATTATTCGCCGGGGCATTCGCAAATTTCTTAGTTTTACAACAAACAAATCGGTTTGTGTGTCATAAGTTGTGAGCATATGGGTTGAGGTGTAGAAGATGGTGTTGCCATGCACAGTGGAATGGAATGGTCGCCTGAATAATCCGTAACTGATCTCTGAACACAGCCTTACACTCCATTTGTCTGTGGCGGAGCTGTAGACAAGAGAATGTACCTGACCTGATCTCACTTCTCCCCACACCATTACTTTATAAGTTTTAGTTGCACTGTCTACAACTATGTTGATGGACATGGAAGGTGTGCAGTTGCTCCCCCATAGTTTTTTCTTCAAACACGACTGGAGCCCAAGGCGCGTGCTCACCTTTGTATCGGGCAGCAGTTGGAAGGATCTTGTCAAGGCATTAGCGGCCACCATTTTTCCTTCACTGCTTACAAAGAGCATAAGACCGTCGGCAGTTCCCTGGAGAAGCCAACATGAATTAGTCAGATCCGCCTCATACATTGTCTGGAAAAAATACGACTTGTTAGAATGGTTGTTGAAGAGGCAAAAGTCGAAGGGATTCTGGGGACCGTCGGTGAGAGCAATCCAGGATTCCTGGTTTCTGCTGTCGTATAGTCGTTGAAAAATGTTGGACGACGAAACCATGTTGTGCCACGCAACACAAATTTGCTGGGCTCTCAAGACTTCGCAGATTGATAGGCGTGACAGAATGTCATGCAGAATCGCTTCGGGTAGACGGTCCAAGAGGCATTCCGTTGATCTATCCACGCGCCGCTTCTTGATTTGGGATGGGACTTCTTCCGTTGGATCATGAATTCTTGCGGTGTCGCAGCAGCTACCGTGGTGAATCTGGCTGTTGCATGATGTACCGTCGTCAATAGGATGACTTGCCTCTTCATCATAAATCTGAATCTGAATCATCTCGACCAGGCTTTTCATCGACATTGCTCAGATTCAAAACGCAGTGTCGGGCCCAATGAGCAAAGAAAGCGATAGCATGAATGAGCAAAGGGATCAATTTATTTATACATTCCTCCACGGAAACTAGAAATCAACAAACCTATAACTTTACTTAAACATTTCAGTCCCAGGTTGGAGATCCAGACGTTGGCATTAAAGATAAGTGGGACATGGTCAATTCCACTCCCTTTCATACCGGATCCAGACGTTGGCATTAAATATAAGTGGGACAGATAATAAACCCATGGTCAATTCCACTCCCTTTCATATTTGTGTTTAAGGTATTTTTTTTGTGACGATATCCATGGTTTTGGCAGTTTTATTATTATTAATTAATTATATTTAAGACCGTTGCTGATTGGGCACCCCATTTTCAGTTCGGGCACCCCATTTCAGTTCGGGCACCCCATTTTCTAATATTGTTGGATTGTTCGGTTGAGACTTTTTACCTCATACGATTCCCATTTTTTAAAAACTAAGGGAATGGGTTTAGGGTTTTGTGAGTTTTATTAATTTTTTTTAAGTTATTATTTTGATTTGATATATACAGTTTTTTAATAAGTTGAAATTGTTTTTATGAGAATTTTTCAAATTAACAATAATAATTTAGATTTATTTTAATTCTTGATTTACCAAGTTTTAAGAGTACCAATTGTTTTTTATTTGTAATTTTATTTTAAAATGAAAAGAGATTTGATCCCTCTCTATATCTGGTAGATCCAGAGTTAAAATAGATTAGTGGGGTTTAATTATTGATTTTAAATTTTTTCTTTTATTAATTTTATTTTGACCTAGTCAAAATGTTAAACATTACAATATTTCTACCATACTTGGATCAAATGTTTACATATGAGTTAAGTTTACTATGAACCTCAAATATAAAGATTTTTTTAATAAAAAATGGAATAGTTGACGGGAAATCTTGGCCATTTTTGACAGGCCACATGCATCTACAAGAGATATGCATTTATGGTTAACCCTACTCTTCTTAAAACACCTTTCTGAATCACCGAATAGTCTCCATGAGTGCCATGAGTAAATCATGCCATTTATAGCACGCCACGTTCCTTTACAATAGTTATGCATTTATCTTAACCCTACTCTTCTTAAAACACCTTTATGAATTGTTTAATAGTCTTCATCTAGGCGATTTATGACAGGCCACGTGCATTCGCAACAGCTATGCATTTATGCTTAACTCTATTCTTCTTAAAACACCTTTCTAATAGCGGAATAGTCTCCGTGAGTGCCATGAGTAAATCAAGCCATTTATGGAGGCCACCTGCAGCTATGCATTTATGCTTAACCCTATTGTTCCTAAAACACCTTTCTGAATAGGGAATAGTCTCTGTGAGTGCCATGAGTAAATCAGGCCAATTGAAATAATAATTATTATCCTATAACATTCTAATAGTATCTTTACCTATTTTCATATATAATTTTTGGCCTTATATGTAATAATATATTTACCCAATTACATGGGTTATTTTAATAATATTATTGGAATAATAAATTATTAAATAGATATAGATTACTAAAAAATATAAATTACTTATAAAATTATATTAGATAGAGGATATAACTTATGAATTTAATTTTAAATGGACCTTGATAAATAAAAATAAAAATTAATCCACCTAAAATTTTACTAACTTCTAAGAATAATAGTAAAGAATTTTTTATATATCAAGAATATTACTTGTTTATAATAGTATTGGAATAATAGATTAATATATAAATATAGATCAATTAATATTAAATTAAATGAATTAAAAAATTTATTAATTTAATTTCAATTGGACCATTGGTTTTAAATGACAAATAAAAAATAAAATTATTATTAAATAATTATAAGATGTACCTATGATATTATTTTATTGTATTATATAATGTACCTAATTTAACTAATTCCTTAGAAAAATAATAATTAAATTTAACAAGAATATTTTTGGTTTGACTTGGGGCATTAAGTCAAAATTAGCCGTTGGAGTCTCTACACACACTATTTAACAAGCTGGGCTAGATTGGTTCTTCAACTTGTCCTGATGATGAACCACACTGGTTGGTTCGAAACGCGTCGACAAAAGAATATTTATGTGATTTCGCCGAAAATTCTATAAACAATGTTATGGATCACAGAAGTCTAAATTCCTTAATCTTTTATATATGTTTTTTGCCTTAGTTACAAAAGTGTATAAACACTTGTTTCCTGAAGTGAACCCGCGTATACGTAGGTTTCCTCAGGCACAGTCGCGTATACACGCAGTCTGCACTAAGTACAGTAGCGTATATCTTGCAACTTTCAAGATTTATAAATTTTTGTGTCTCTGAAGTTTGTCTGGTGTTTTGAGTCAGTTTGAAACAGTCATTTTTGCCAGTATCAGTTGTCTGTGTTACAACAAGCGTTTTACTCCGATTTCTCTCTGATTATAAGGAGTTTTGGTCTTGTTTTGTGTTTGCAAGCGTCATCATCTTTTTGCTAAAAGCACGCAAGATTTCTTGATTGGAATCTTGGCTGCTCTGATTTATCAGAGCAGAAAGATTGTTATAAATCTTTGTGTTCAACTTTGCTTTTGGTGACTTTTTTGTTTGCTTAACAAAATCGCTTTTTGTGACCATTTACTTCTTGATTTCATCAAAGTTGTCAATTGATGCTTTTTTGAAATTGTCTTTTTGATCTTTTTTGGTCTTTGTTACCAAAGCTTTCATTGCTGCTTTTGGTTGTTAAAAAGCCTCTTTAAACACATTTGTTTTTGTCGAGTTTTCATTCATTGTATGGTGTCAACTTGCAAAAGTGTTTCTTGCTTCTTGTTTCAATCGCAAAGTTTCAGTTTTTGTTGAGAGCATTTTCAAAAAGACTTTCTTGTTGCTACTTTGAAGAGAACTTTTTGAAAAGTTTTTGTTTTGCTTTCTTGAACTTGCTTTTCATTTGGTTTCCTTTTGGTGAGTGAAAGTGCTTTATGTTTATCTTGAGTTTTGTTTTTAGTATTTAGACGAAATGAATGGTAGCATCTCATATTCAATCTAGATATTGTAAGTGGAAAAAAAAAAATTGATAAGCAAAGCAACTTTCATTTTTTGTTTTAGAGTTGTTTCAATCTTGCATCAAGCATTTAGTTGTTGCATTAGGATAGATTTGCATCTCTTTAGGCATAAATAGTTTTGTTAACTTTTGGGTGTGAAGTGTGAATTAAAGAAAAGAAAAGAAAAGTTTATTTCATTAGAAGTTTCCTTTCGAACCCTATAGAAATTACTCTTCATCGAAAAACAATGACAAAGTGCACATGCATATAGTTAGGTTTTATTAATTTCTTTTGCGTCGAAAAAAAAAACACCACTAGTTTCACTTCCATCATCCCTTGACTTAAAAAACAGCCCTTAAAATCAAGCGCTAACTAAAATTTACTAGAACTTTTTCTTTTAAGTTAAATATACCAACAAGTGTTAGGATTTTTGGGCCTTTGATTAGGTGAGTGGAGAGTTAACTCTCCAAGGCCGTATTAAACGTCAAACATAGGAGTCTGATTAACGAGAGAAAATTCAATAGTGTTAGGAAGACCAGGAAAGCTCTGGATCTGGGAGTTAAGCACGAGGGTCTGTGAAGATAGGGAAGAGAGATACCCCCTCTCCTACTTCTCCGAACTTACCTCACGATTGTTCCACGTGGCTTCTGCGACGAGTTGGTATCCATAGTTGCTTCTCCTAGGGAACTACATAGGTGGCTGTGGAGGGGAATCCCGTGGCACCTGAGGTCGACGTTGTATCACTCTCAGCAGCACTACTGGAGGGCACCCTTGCGAAGCTTGGGGGCTTGCACCGGCGCAGACTGTTGTTAGGAGGTTAGCGTAACTTCCTCTGATACCTTCGCTAATAGGCCTGGGCCCTCATCATCCCATACTATCTTCGGAAGGCTCCTTATTTTTCACTTTCTCGTATTTTGGTGTCCGGTCCTAATCACCCGGAGCGGAAATACTTGAAAGTTGTTTGACTGGCTGTATCTTTAGGGACTTTATAGTGGGTGCTCTGTGCTCTTAGTTGGCCTAGCTTTAAATTTTTTGAGTCTTTAGTTAGATTTTAAACAAGAAATTCAAAGTGGCTGACCGATCTCCTAGACGGTCTCGAAGACTTCGTGGTCTTTCACCACCGAGTTTAGAGCCTTCTCCGAGAAGGCGCAGAGGTAATAATACTGGTGGGTTTCGTCCCACGACAATTGACGCATCGAGGATTGATCCTCCCCTCAGGGGCATTAGTATTGAAGCAAGGCTTGGTACTTCCATAGAACAAGAGAGGAACACTCCAGTTCTTTCAAAGTTCGCTTACAAGTGGAGGATAATATTGAGGTAGAAGAACTTTCAGAGTCGTTAGCTGCTCCGAATTCTCCTCTACCATCCAGTCATCCACACGTATTGTAATATGTTGGGACTCCAACGCATAGACCATCAAGTCCAGGTTACGCTACGCGCTTACCTTCGATGACCACTACTGGAAGCATGGCTTCTACAAGTGCTTCGACTGTATAGACTCCCATATCTGTACAAGGGGGTGGGACTATTTCCATCCCTTCCGTCTCTTTATTCGGATCTTTTGCTAGCACTTCTTTTGTTGGGTCTACATCCATTCCATCCATGAGTGGAAATTCCCAAACCAATGCTTTTGGTTCTGGATACTTCCCATTTGGCACCGATTCACAGGGCATTCCTTCAGCTCTGTTCGGGGCCGCCACGTCCATGATGAGTGGGTCGGCTTCGTTCCAAGGTTTTCCATTTGGAAGTGTTCTTATACCACATTCCAACCCTACGATAGGATCTATGCCTTTTTCTTCGGTAGGACAAAGCAGCAACCCTTTCCAAGGTTGGAATAACCTTGGTCTTAGTAGTGCCAGAACTGGGAATCCATTCTTTCGCCAATATGGGAATAGGCCATATACTACAGTTAGTTCATTCCAAATTATTCCTCCCCTAGCTGCGGCTTGGAATCCATATCAGGGGTTGTCAACTCCTTACAATCCTTTAGGAGGAAACTTTGTTGGGTATGGTGGATATACGGCTGGAGTTGGTCAAACTCCGAGTGTTGCTAGGTCACAAGGCTTGCCTTTTGGCTCAGCGGGTTCTACTAGTTACTTCAGGCAGCCTGGTGCCTTTCAAAATCCAGGCCAATCTTTTCATAGCTTTGGGAGTGCCGCCCAGTCAGGGTGGAATCCCCAAGCTCCTCCTAGACTTCCGTTTTTGGCAACGTTGAACTTGCCAGACCTCACTAAGTTAACTAATGACCCAATCAAGTATAATCTGGCCTGGCCTCTGGTCCCAACTAAACTCCCTTCAGATATTCCAAAATTCGAAGGGAAGAGTGGTGAGGATCCGGGCGACCACGTAACCACGTTCCACTTATGGTGCTCATCGAACTCCCTGATCGATGAATCGGTTAGGTTGAGATTATTTCAATGCACCTTGACTGGTAACGTGGCCAAGTGGTATATAGAGTTGCATGGGGGCAACTTTACATCATTCGCCGACTTGCCAATATTTTCTTGAACCATTTTCAGTTGCCTGTCCGGTATGATGCCGGAACCGAACTACTGGCCACTTTTTGTCAGGATAGGGCAACTCACATTTCTGATCAAATTCAGGAATGGAGATGGAGAAAGAGGCTCATTAAAGCTAAAATCCCTCCGGAGTACTGTCTCGAGTGGTTCTTGAAGTCTTTGATACCTGAGATCTCCAAGGATGTCTCCATGTCTGGGGTCTATTCTGAGGAGCAAGCGAGTTTTAGGGCCCAACAATTAGAATTATTCTACTCTCAGTCTGGGATCCTACAAAAATACTTGCCAGATGCTCCTGGGTCTAAGGTTTACGTAGCTAAGCGGAAGCCAGGTCCCCACGCAGATGGTATTGTTGGGTCAGTAGACACAAATACGGTGAACTTGTTGAATCAATTACAACAGTTGTCTTTACAAACTGCTTCTAACAACCAATTCACATCGTCTAACCCTTCCGCTTCCCAAAATTCTTCGATTAATGCTATCCAATCTGATAACCCGAAAGGAAGTCAAAATTCCAATGGGAAAAGGAAAGGACGAGGTAAGAAAAAGAACCAGGATGGGAAGCTTGATGCAAATAAATCTGGCAATAATGCTGGTGGAGGTAGAAATGAGTCGAAAAAGAAAGTCAAGTTTCCATGCAAGTTGTGCAGTGGAGACCATTTAACTCATCTTTGCCCCAAGATTGAAGACGCTCAGCGCTTGTTAGGGCAGCAAGGGACTTCTAGTTCCCAAGCTGTGTTGACCAACCCTTTTCCCCAAGGGCAGCAACTTCTTGCTGGCACGAGTTCAAACCCTGGAACCTCTGCAGGGGGCAACTAGGAAGGGGAAAAATCATCAAATGTTTTCATGATGGGTTCCAACGTCCATGTGGCTACTCAGTCATGTGATTATGGTGAAGCCGAAACTTCCAAGGACAAGGCTGTTCCCGGAGGTACTGACCTTCATATCGAGCGACCCCTTGTCAAGACTATACCACGGATACCAAAAGGTTCCGCTAAACGTGTGACGATTAATCCTAATGCTAGGGCCGCCTAGAATTACTCCATTGTGGAGGATCTGGCTCAGAGTCTGTGCGCTATGTCCGCTTTAGAGGTTCTCCAGTCATGTTCGGCTCAGAGAAGTGCTTTACTTTCTGCGATTGGGGCAGTCGATCCAACTAATTCTTTAGTGCTCACTTTTGACATGTTAAATGTCAAAAAGCGACTCCCTCATCACATGGCTTTTCAAATAAAGTATACATACTGGAAAATTAACATTTTTCGAACCGTTATTGATGAAGGGGCTTCCACGTGCGTCATGTCGATGTCATGTTGGAAGGCTATTGGATCACCTTCAGTCCTTCCTTCACCTACCGTCTTAACCGCATTCACCTACTATCCAGGCAATTCCTCCACCTCCCAAAGTAACAAGCGCACTTATAGTGGTTCATATTCTAAGTACATCATCCGGCTCATCTCATCACGGTGTGCAAAATCTCAACACGGTCTGGCGGTGTTGTACGTTTCCATCGGACAACCTCCAGGCTTGGTTATCTCCATCACACACCATCCACTCTTTCGTATCCAAATTCAGAGACATTATATTCGATCCCCGCATCCGATCGCCGCTTCTTGATTTGGGTATCATCGGGTTGGGATGGGACTTCTTCCGTTGGATCATGAATTCTTGCGGTGTCGCAGCAGCTACCGTGGTGAATCTGGATGTTGCATGATGTACCGTCGTCAATAGGATGACTATAATTACTCCGCAGTGCCTCTTCATCATAAATCTGAATCTGAATCATCTCGACCAGGGTTTTCATCGACATTGCTCAGATTCAAAATGCAGTGTCGGGCCCAATGAGCAAAGAAAGCGATAGCATGAATGAGCAAAGGGCACCCCATTTTCTAATATTGTTGGATTGTTCGGTTGAGACTTTTTACCCCATACGATTCCCATTTTTTAAAAACGAAGGGAATGGGTTTAGGGTTTTGTGAGTTTTATTAATCTTTTTTTTCCCTTTTCTGTGAAATTATCAAAAGTTATTATTTTGATTTGATATATACAGGTTTTTAATAAGTTGAAATTGTTTTTATGAGAATTTTTCAAATTAACAATAATAATTTAGTCTTATTTTAATTCTTGATTTACCAAGTTTTAAGAGTATCAATTGTTTTTTATTTGTAAACTTATTTGAAAATGAAAAGAGATTTGATCCCTCTCTATATCTGGTAGATCCAGAGTTAAAATAGATTAGTGGGGTTTAATTATTGATTTTAAGTTTTTTCTTTTATTATTTTTATTTTGACCTAGTCAAAATGTTAAACATTACAATATTTCTACCATACTTGGATCAAATGTTTACATATGAGTTAAGTTTACTATGAACCTCAAATATAAAGATTTTTTAATAAAAAATGGAATAGTTGACGGGAAATCTTGGCCATTTATGGCAGGCCACATGCATCTACAAGAGATATGCATTTATGGTTAACCCTACTCTTCTTAAAACACCTTTCTGAATCACCGAATAGTCTCCATGAGTGCCATGAGTAAATCATGCCATTTATAGCACGCCACGTGCATCTACAACAGCTATGCATTTATGCTTAACCCTAGTCTTCTTAAAACACCTTTCTGAATAGTGGAATAGTCTCCATCAAGGCCATTTATGACAGGCCACGTGCATTCGCAACAGCTATGCATTTATGCTTAACTCTATTCTTCTTAAAACACCTTTCTAATAGCGGAATAGTCTCTGTGAGTGCCATGAGTAAATCAAGCCATTTATGGAGGCCACGTGCATCTACAACAACTATGCATTTATGCTTAACCCTATTGTTCCTAAAACACCTTTCTGAATAGGGAATAGTCTCTGTGAGTGCCATGAGTAAATCAGGCCACATGCATCTATAGCCTCGAGTGAATCAACTATGTAAAATTGGAGGGTGGATTGAGTGAATCAACTCTGTAAAATTGGACGGTAGATTTTATTAAAATGCGCCTACAATTTCTAGTAAAATTGGAGGGTAGATTTTATTAAAATGTATCTACAACTTCTAGCAAATCAAATTTGTAAAATTGGAGGACATATTTTATTAAAAGCATAATCACCTTGAACAAACCCCAACAATACAACAATTCAAACTTTGATTTAGAACTAAGAAAATATAACACTTAAGTAGGAAACTATGAAGCTTATACGCATATATACACATTATGCATTCATCCATTCAACGAAACAAAACATAGAAAAAGGCATAGGGCAAACATGTCCATAAAAGTTATATATTTATAGCTCACTATCATTACCATTTTCTACAACTAATTATGTATCTAATTATATTATCAAACTAAGCTGGATCTAGGCTAATTTAATCTCCCCCTTAAATAGGTTATACTCCACATTAATACCATGGGTGAATACCAAGGGTCATTTTATTTTTTTATTATTTAATTTTTATAGGGTTATTTTTTGTTTTGATATTTTTATTTCATTTTCACAAGTTAAAATGTTAAAATGTTACATTAAGTTACACATCTCTATCGTATTTTAGTACATATCTCTAGCATACTTGGTTGTAGACCAGCCTAATAAAAAATGACCAATTTTATTGCCCAAAGAAGCACTCTCCAACACAATATGGAAGAGATGTTGTAATGTCCTATCTTGTTAAACATTTTGACTAAAAATAAAATGAAATTTAAAAACTCTCCAACGTAACCTAGTAAACTAGTAAGGGAGGGATGTTGTAAATTTTAACATTTTGACTCAGTCAAATTAAATCAAAACAAAATTAAATTAAAATTTAATATCCAAAATTAAATTAAAAAACTAATACTTATGATTATTAATAATAAATATTGATTTACTATTTCTTTAAATTATTAGTTTTTAATGGTTTAAATTTAAGCTTGTTAACTAATAAAAAATTAGTTATTATCTTAAACTTAATTTATTGTAGACTAACTAACAAACGAAATCGTTTTTTTAGCCTCGAATCTCAAAATATAATTTCTAGCAAAATTGTGATTTTTTGTTGTTTAAAATTTATTTTTGAATGCATAAATGGATTATGCATCCTAAAATATCCCCTGAATACCCCTTCACTAACTTGATTTATTTATTGATAATTTTTTAATTTTAGTTATAAATGGACATTTTCATATAATTATTTACTATAACTATTGCTAATGTGTTTAATGGGTCTTTCATCTACACGTATTTGAAATTATTATATCATTAATATATATAGATATATTTTATATTAATTATTTTTTTGGACCCACAGATAAATTGTATAATAAATTAATTATTATGTTAAATTTTGATGATCAAATTTAACTACCCTACATTAATATTATATTTTTTTTATTAATCATAATTGGCTTTTAAAATGTTATTAAAATGTGATTTTGAATTTTTATTAAATTAAATATTATATATAAATGTCACTTGGGTCTATAGCTTATTGAATCATTCATTTTTATTAGTTGGATTTGATTGTATACTTTCTATTTATTTAATATATTAGTTTTTCCCCATGGCTTTGTTAGAGGACATCGTTTTGTAATTTGTATTTATCCAATTTATTAATTTTCTTTTGTTAAATTTTCTTTTTAAAAATTAATATGACCTCTCAGCTAAAATTTATATTTTATATATTATATTTATATATGTTTTAATTTGACTATTAATTAAAACATATCAACCCTACACACATATATATATCTTTGCTGACACTTAAATATATTGACAAACCTTCTTACATTACATCTACCAATCTCACCTATAATGATTTGTAGGTGTTTAACACTATTCGTGATAGGGGGATTTTAGTTCATAATAACACTTTGAGCTTGGGCACACCATTGTCTAATACTAATGGCATTCATAGGATTCCATTTTTCAAAAATGGAAGGAAATGGGTTTATGGTTTTATTGATTAATATTTTGATTTTTTTTTGGGATAAGAGTTTTTTGTGATGGGAGAAATTTTGATTTAAAATAATTATGAAATTATCAAGATTATTATTTGGTTTGATCCATACAAACTTTTAATATGGTTAGATTTTCTTTATGAAACCCTTTAAAACTAATAATATTGATAAGATCTCACTTTAAAAAATTGAATTGCTTGGGCTAGATTACATCATTTTATTCAAACGAGTGCAATTAATAAGATTTGACTTTAAAATATTTATCAACATGTGGTGGGTTAAATCATTTTACTAATTTATAACCAATGACATTAATACAATTTTAGTTTAAAAAAGGTGAATGAGATGGGGCTAAGCTAGATAATTTTATTCCAACCATTGCAATTAAGGGGATTTGACTATTGAAGAACATAAGGTAGTTTGGATCATTTTATTATAATTTATTTGGGTGCAATCACTAGCTCCACTACTTTCACCACTACCTGTTCAAAATGACAACAAGAATTTCCATTTTAATTTTTCCTTGAATTACACTGTGAATTAAAATCGAATTCTAATCGAATTCTATTCGCATAACAACTTGTAAATAGTTAATTAAGTTTATTAAACTTAATTAGCTTAGGAATTTAGAGTTGGAAGTCTTTCTGAAGTCATGTATATGTTCTCCTTATATTATAGGGGTCCAGGATGAGTTAAGTTTGAGTGGTAATTAGTTAACTCATTTTATTTAGTTAAGCCCAGTTAAATTAGTTTCAAACTGTTTGAGGAATGAATAGTGAGTTAATAGTAGTTGATGCATTAGTGAACTCAATTAGTGCTAGTCTAGTTAACTGAATATTCCCTCATCAAAAACTCATGCATGTCGATTCCAAGAAAGACCTAGTTGAGACTAGAGTGCAGGGACTGTACTATTTGTTTTAGATTTTTCTGAGTTGCAATGATAGTGCATGTAATTAGGAACTAATCCTTCAAAGGATTGTGCAGTTTTGAGTGCATTGACTTCCTCTTAATATATGTTAATCAGTCATAGGATTTGCGCAAGGAAATAGGGACTTGGAGAGCTGGTGAATTGGCTAAGTGTTGCATAGTGCTTTCTTGTGGGTTGGAGATTGATTTTACTGAGTGTTGGGATTGTTCTTGTGTGAACAAGAATTGTAATCTCATCTTGATTTTCCAATATATGAAATACAAATAGTGGAGTTTTGAGTTGTGGCTTTCCCTAGATATTTATTTTGTTATGTGTATTTGATTCGCTTCCTCTATTGATTAATTCTTTTCTCGATCTTTATGTGCTCTCATTGTAAAGAGTAGAAGTAGATTCGTGTCTCTTGCTTTAGTACATTGCAAGAGCTTGTGAATCTACAAGAAAATATACATGGTATCAGAGCTGAGAATAGTATACTAGAGGAGATTTCAAAGTTTTGATTTTTTGGGTTATAGGTGAAAGTCAAATTTGCAATACATACTTTAGGATCGACAGATGGAGTTCTATGGGTTAAGGCTCGAGTATGCCTTGGAAGGCAACTCAAATTTTATATCCTGGAGATACATGATGGAGCTGTGCTGGAGGACAATGGATTGAAGGAATTTGTTGAAGAGGAAATTCCTAAGCCAATGACCACTGATGCACAAAACGTGGATGAATGGAAGAAGTGTGTGGCGAAGACAAGGCGGGTAATCCTTGAGAGATTTGAGACCACATTGTCTCGAGTCTCCGTGGGAAAGAAACTCCTCATGCTATGTGGAAAACATTGAATGACTTGTATCAGAATATCAATGATCAAAGGAAGTTGGCACTGAAGGATAAACTTCGAAAAATCAAAATGAAGAAAGGCGAGACCATTCCAAAATACTGGACTAATTTCACTTAATGTTGGGATGAACTTGGAAGTGTTGGAATCACGGTTGTCGAGGAATATATGGTGAGCCTTGCTCTTCTTGAACTCCCAAAGAGTTGGCATAATTATAAGGACTCTGTCAATGGTTGGGAGAAGCTGCCAGATTGGGAATGACTATGGTCGGATTTTATGCAGGATGAGATCAGGAGGAACACCAGTGATGGATCTTCATTAAAGACTAATGATGAAGAGAATTGTGACTTAGTGATTAAGGCAAGGAAGGGGAAAGGGAAAAATTCCCATTCCAAATCAAATTCTTATCATGGAGGTAAGAAAAAAGACATGACAAAAGTTAAATGATTTCACTGTCACAAGATGGGACATTTTTTTACAAATTTTCCACTCAAGAAGTCCTAGGAGAAGTCCTAAGGATGAGTGACAGGTGAGGCTTTGGCCTCTCAATTCGAATTGGACTTTTCCCTCATTACATACTTGGTGTCATCAATGTTGGGAAGTGTATGATACTTAGACTTTGAGCTTCATTCCACATGATTGGTGACAAAGAGTTATTTAGTGACTCAGAGGAGAACGATCTCTAGATGCATATCGAGATGGGTGATGACTAGAAGTATAATGTTACTGGATTGGGCAAGATTTATTTTCAGAGGGAGCATGGGGCTCCACTCACCTTGACGAATGTTATGTATGTACCCGGGCTGAAGAAGAACTTAGTATCAGTTGCCATTTTTGAGGATAGAGGCTATGATGTGATCTTCTCGAAAGGAAATGCATTCCTTCAACACAAAGCCATAAGTCCAGTAAAGAAGATAGGGATTCAGGTTAAGAATATCTATAAGCTAGAGGTAGAGGTGTGTGTTTCTTTGAGTTCAAAAGCACAAAATATGCAATGTCGAGACGTTGGTGATTTGTGGCATAGACGATTGAGCCACTTGGATCATGGGGCTTTGAAGATATTACAGTAGGTCTCTATTGGTCTTCCCAAAGGTACGCTTGAGTCAGCATACACCAAGTATTCCTTTGGAGACAGAGACAGTCGAGTAGAGTCTATTCTAGAGAGAGTCCATTTAGATGTGTGTGGAACATTCTCGAAAACATCCATGGCCAAACATATGTATTATGTTATATTTTTTATGACTATTCTTGTAAATGCTGGATATTTTTCATGCAGAAAAAGGAGAAAACATTCACAAAGTTTTGTGAGTTCAAATCATTGGTAGATAAAGAGTCAGGCAAGAAGGTTAAAGCTCTAAAGAGTGATAATGGTCATGAGTATGTATCCAATGAGTTTAAGAACTTTCGTGTAGTGGAAGGGATTAAACGAGAGTTAAAGACACCTCATAACCATCAACAAAATGGTGTTACCGAGAGCAAGAATAAAAGAATTGTAGGGGCATCAAGGGAAATTTTGCATGATCAGGGCTACCACTACACTTGTGGGTTGAGGCATGAAACACAGAATTTTATGTTTAGGGTCATAACCCACATCAAATACTTGACATGAAGGCACCAGAGGTGGCTTATTCTAGTAAGAGGCCAGATGCTGGTCAGTTCAGGATTTTTGGGTCATCAGTATATTTCCATGTAACCAAATATGTATGGAAGAAGCTTGACCCAACAACAGAGTTGGGGATATTTGTGGGGTACACCGATACGCCTCACAACTATCAGGTGTACATGCCAACCAATCAGATGACAATGGTTCGTAGGGATATTAGATTCGATAAGGAGAAGGCCATGCGAGTTTCACTTAAGAGGAAGCTTGAGATACATGCGTATGAGGAGCATTTAGCTCCTAAGGTTGAGGGGCCTCAGATTGATTCGGAGCACACACATGCAAAGGTTCCGGGAGCCGAGACATCCACTCAGGCAAAGGCTTCAAGATAGAGAAGAAAGCACACTAGAGATTTTGACAAATTGTTGAATGATGTACGAGACAATGTTGTAGCACCCACTTCTCAGCGCAGACAGAGGAGGTCGCCAGAGAGGTACACTGGATATATGGCACTTATGGGTGCATGTATTATGACAGAGCCATCTTCCTTTAAGGAAGCAGTGCAACAAATGGTTTGGGTTGATGTGATGGTGGAGAAGTATGACTCCATAGTTCAAAACAGTGTTTGGGATGTGGTCCCGAGACCGGAGGACAAGTTAGTAGTGAGCTCCCGTTGGATTTACAAGGTAAAGCAAGTTGCAGATGGTAGCATGTAGAAGCATAAGGCCAAATTTCTGGCCTGTGGCTTTTCATAGAGAGAGGGGCTTGACTATGATGAAACCTTTGCTCCTGTTGCAAGGTACTCATCCATCGAATATATATTGGCACTATCAGCATAGATGGGTTGGAAGATCCATCAATTGGATGTGAATATTTCCTTCCTCAATCACATGGTTGAGGAAGAGGTGTACATAGAGAAGCCCGAAGGTTTTGATACCTTTGATCATGAGTCGCATGTGTGCCAACTCAAGAGAACATTATATGGGTTGAAGCAAGCACCCCATTCTTATTACACCAAAATAGATAGCTACTTCACTGGGTTGGGATTCACAAAGAGTGAAGTGGATGCAAACCTGTACCACATTATGGTGGAAGGTAAGTTGTTGATCATTCTACTTTATGTTAATGATCTCATACTGATAGGTGATGAGAAGCTCATCAAATCTTGTAAGGAGTACCTTGCAAGAGAGTTTGAGATGAAGGACATGGGGCTCATGCATTACTTTCATGGCATGG
>APFE030227272.1:0-40426 GCA_000404065.3 Pinus taeda | reverse complement strand
TGCTAAAATCTTTTTGATGGAGCCGATGGGTTTATGAACTGTAATATAATTGATGTCGGGTCCGGTTCTCAAGTTAATGTCCACTCATTTTTAAGCCCGATATCCATCGGATAACGAGAGCCATTAGATCCTCTGGCTTGCGGGACTTCTATTTAAACCACAAGTTAACACTAGGCTAACCCATGTTGTTGACTGATCTAAAGGTGTTGAAAATAGAATCAATGGCTAAGGATGAGTGCGACACTTCAAGCTCGATCAAGGAACTCGTACACTCTAAAACCCTGCAGTTGTTAATACACGCAAAAAGTGATTAAATGCGATCACATAATACTTGAAGTTTCAGAAATAAAATAGAAATTCAATAAAACACAGTGATATTATGGAGGGATGCAAAACCTCTAATATTAACCAAATCTACACAGAAAGACACAGAGAGATATTTTCTGCAACTAAATCTTATATGGCAAAACATGTCGAATCAGTCAAAATCCCCTTATTCAGATCCGGAACTTACATAAGTATTGGTTCAATTAACAACAAGATCATAAATCAAAGGATCGAACTAACTAATCCTATCTAATTTGCATGATATTCTCCTCGAGAATCTCCAATACATCTAACTACTTGAATTTATTACATGATAATCTAAATCCTAGATTCTAGTCTAAATCCTATCTAGAAAATTTTGTAAATTGAGAGTTAAAGGACCCCACTCCTTTGCTTGAAAACTTTTTTTGGATTTTTGGAATAATACGAATCCCTTTTCCTTTAAGCCTTATGCTCCTGCATCAGACTCCTGACGACAAAATTCTTCATGGGCTCCTGTCCATGAGCTCTTCTATAGAACTCCCCAATTTCTGTAGCATTGTATTTATCACCCAGGTAGCTTCAGCAATTGGTTGATCTTTCCACTTGACCAAATACTAAAAATACTCTTGTCCCCTTGTCTTCTTCAACAATTTCTTGTCCAAAACCCTCTCTAGCTACAATTCCTTTACTGTAGGTAACTGTTTTACCCAATCAATTTCTTATTTCTCTTGGTCTTCTATTGTGTCATCTGCATTTTCACCTTCATACCTATACAAATCAACAACATTGAAAATTGGAGATATTCCAATATTAGAGGGTAATTCAATTTCATATGCATTTTCAGAAAATTTCCTCAATACTTTGCATGGTCCAATTTTCTTGAACTTTAACTTGTTATACTCTCTTTTTGGAAATCTTTCCTTCCTCATGTGTGCCAAAACCAAATCTCTAACTTCAAAGTTAACTTCTCTCCTTTTCAAGTCTGCTCTTCTCTTGTACTTTATGTTGTTGTTGTGTAACTGTTGTTTTACATGTTCATGTATTTTTCATCTCTGAAACAAAATCTTCCCCTTTAACACTTCTCATCTCAGCTTTTCCCAGATTTATTAATTCAGACACTCCTTTTAGGTGCATTCCATAAACTATATGGAATGGACTCTGCCCTATACTCCTATTAGGAAAGTCATTATATGCATATTCGGCATGTGCTAATACTTGATCCCATTGTTTTCGATGTTCACCTGTAAGACTTCTCAGAAGATTACCCAAGCTTCTTTTTGCAACTTCAGTCTATCCATTCATCTGAGGATAATAAGCAGAATTAAAACTCAGTTTAGTTCCAATATTCTTCCACAATGTCCTCCAAAAATGTCCAACAAATGTGGAGTCTCTGTCTGAAACAATACTCTTAGGTAACCCATGAAATCTTACAATCTCTTTAAAAAACAGATTAGCAATGTGAGTAGCATCACTGCTTTTATAACATTGAAAAAAATGTGCCATTTTTGAAAATTTGTCAACTATAACATAATTGAATCATTTCCTCTTTGAGTCTTTGGTAAGCCAAAAACAAAATCCATGCTTACGATATCCCAAGGTTTATCTGGAATAGGTGATGGAAGATACAACCTTGTGTTTTGGCTTCTTCCTTTTGCATACTAACAAACTTTACAATTTTTCACATGCTTTTCCACTTCAGTCCTCATCTTTGGCTATAAATAAAACCTGTTCAACTACTCATAAGTCTTGTTTGCACCAAAATGTCCTTCAATTCCACCACTATGTTTCTCCTTGATTAAATTTTCCCTTTATTTCCTATCATTAGATATTGGATAGTATGGTTTATTGCAAATGGACAAAAAGTAAAATTGGTTATTGACTAATGGTTCGATTCTGGAGATGATTATAGATTGTCAAATAATACAATTTACCACCTTCACCAAGTAGATGCTTATATGCTAGTTAATACAGAGGCCCAAACCCCATAAGAATGGGGTCTAATATGAGGTAAATCAACTATAAGTCTAGGGATTATTCATCAATAAGAAACTAATTGGGAAACTTATACCAAAATTCTTGTCACTAACTTTATAAGACTAAATAATGAAATAGAGGATAACCAAGTGTCATCCTAAACCACTAGCAATGACGAATTCACAACAAAAACGGGATATGGAAAATTCACTAAATCATTATTTCCAAAAGAAAAATGTTGGTGGTGGAGTCCCCATGGTCACCTTAAATGAAATGTTATGCAACCAACTAAAAAAATAGAAGAAAATATAGATCAACGACTTAAAAATTATCCTATTTGGGGGGGAACCTCCTTTACATTACATAAATGAATAATTCTTTGATTATACAAATGACAATACCTACTTATTATATATAGGAGTCTAAGGGGTCACAATATAATCAAAGCCTACATAAAAATAATAACATTAATGGGCTTCTATGGGGTCCAACAATAACAATATGGGGGCTACATGGGAACAACAATAACAATAGGGGCTACACTAACAATAACAATAAGGGGGATACACTAGTATTATAGGGACCTAACAAGCCCCTCTCCTTCAAAAAGTGTTTCCTCAACACTTTTGTATTTCTAGGTGCTTCTCTATAAAATTCTCATCCTCCCATGTGCAATCGTCATCAGTTAAGTTCTTCTACTTAATGAGATACTCTGAAATTGATCGATTCCGTAATTGTCAGGTTCTTGTTTCTATGATTGTTTCTGAATCCAATACGATTTTTCGTTCTTCATTAAGTTTTGGAAATATTGTTTTAATTGGAATCTTGCCACTGATGACCTTCTTTAAGCATGAAACATGGAAAACCTAGTGTACTTGGGAAAATGCAAAAACTCCAATTTATATGCCATAGTATCAATATTTTGCAACACTTTGTAGGGACCATAGTACTTGGGTGATAACTTATTATCCTTCTTATCTTGCTCGAGGGACATTTGTTTATATGGTTGTAGCTGTAAAAATCCCCAATGACCTACATCAAAGCTTATTTCACTACAATGTTGATCTTCCTATCATTTCATGTGATTATGTGCCAAAGTGAGGTTATCCTTTAAGAGTTGGAGAACTTGTTGTTGATGCTCAATGTGATCTTCTTGAAGAGCAACAAAAATGGGTCACAAAGATGTTGTGTTATGACTATGAAATCATTTACAAAAGAGGGAAGGAAAATGTTGTTGCAGATGCACTCTTGAGTCTAAAGGATGAGGATGTTGCAGTATTTCTCTGATACCAAATGTTATGAAACCAGCTCAAAAAATAGAAGAAAAGGTGCAACAACAACTTCAAGATTATCCTCTTAGAGGGGGGTACCTCCTTTACATTACATAAATGAATAATTATTGGACGATACAAATGACAAGACCTCATTGATATATATAGGAGTCTAAGTGGTCACAATATAATCAAAGCCTACATAACAATAATAAAAATAGTGGGATTCTATGGGGCACAACAATAATAATATGGGGGCTACATGGGCACAAATATAACAATAGGGGGATACACTAAAAATAACAATCAGAGGGATACACTAGTATTATAGGGACTTAACATGAAAAATCACCTTTTAGTTGGAAATAAACAACAATTTATTAAAATGGGACACTCTTAATAAAAGCGGTTAGCAGGGCCCAGGATGTCCATTATACAAGTATTTGAATGAAAGTGCCTCACATTTCTTCATGTTCTATTCCTACACAATGTAGGTAGTTTAAAAAGCGCTAGCCTAGATAGATATCAAAGGTTCTTGGTTACACACATGTATAGAAGAATGTTCCAAAACATGGACAAAAAAAAACCACTAATTCATTCAATGGTCTACCATGCGTTCTCATTTACAACCTCTGGTGGGTCAGGAAATCTAGTATTTTTTTCTTATAACACATTCTGGCTAAGGTCACTACAAGCCTACTTACAAAGTTATTCATTGAATATAAGGTCAATCAAAAGACATTAAAGTGATGGGTTCTTTTCATGCTCCCACTCGCCTGAGGTTTTCCTAGGGGATTTTTTTATGGTGTAACACAAGATGATCTACCGAAGTGTGGGATTTGTGTGCTATTCTTCTTATCATGATCTCTCATTATATAGTTATGATACTACCCTAGGAAATACATTGAGAACCATGCAATGTTCCTTGCACTACATACTATCTTGGCAACTACTTCTCTTAAAAATGTTAAAATCCTCCAAATCATGTGGGATTAAAAACTAGTTATGGATTGGTCCAACATCATGATCACTATCCAAAATATTTACTTACAAGCAAGAATTCAAGATATTAGAAATTTTCTTACATCTTTCAATTGGCCATCTTTCTCACACATTCTTGGAGAGCTCAATAACACAACAAATGATGTTTCTAAGGAGGCTCTTAATATGCCCATTAGAACTTTGATTATCAAATACTTGATAGGTGGTGAGGAACATGATCAAATGGCCATACATGCATAAATGATGAAATTCGCGTTATAATGTTCATTTCAATGCAACATAGTTTCACCATTCATTTTCTTTTAAAGATAAACCTTATATACATTTTCAATATCGGTGAACTATAAATAATACACATAAATTGACCTCTCATATGTTTATTATTATTCACTGTTATTAACACATGTTAATTTATTACACTTCTATATCACAATAACCACATTAAGACATATTACAATTAATCTTTTTGTCTATGATGAAGGCATATTGATATACATCGGTTAAAATATTCATATAAACATCAATATGGAAAACAATGAAAATATTAAAATAATTAAATGAATGTGCCATTCACCAAGGGTTTGACAATGTAATTATGAATTGGGCCACTAAAAGTAGATGTATATCTCAAACTATTACAATCATTATGCCACACTTGTCAAATGTAATTGACTCACCAATTAACCTATCAACCTTTCCTTGCGTAGTCTTCCTCCCTACTGACTCCTGAGATGCAATGGGGCTTTAGAAATGATGAATAAGCTAGCAACGTGCAGGTGATATCTCTAGCCCAAGAGGTTCCCACTCAAAATAAATAACTCCACATGCACCCAACTCATAATAAAGCTCCATTAGTCGTAAAGAAAATAGTTCAACGTCAAAACACCCATGGAGATTTAGGGTACCTACAATAACTTTTTCTTAGCTTGGTCTTGTTTTAAGGTTATTTATGTTTCCCTTTGGATATTTTCCAAAATAATCCAATTCAATTATTTTATTATTACTTTTAATCACCCTTATTTTATCACTTTCTTTTATCTATCCTTATTTTATTATTTCTTTTAACAATCCTTGTTTTATTATTATTTTTCTAACTTCCCTGTTAAGAATTATTAAAACTCAACATTTTATTATTATTTTGAATTTAAAATATTATCCCTACATGTTTTAGGATATCTTAAATACTTTACTAAGATATAATTTCTTCATTTTATTTTTCCAAGGTTTTATTTCACTCTAATCGCAAAAGTCCCATTTTCCAATTTTTTCTTTTTTTGGATAAAATTTTACTTTAAATTTACTTTCACATGCACCCTTTAACATAGGTTCTTTGTCCTATTATCTTGACATTAAATTTACCTTTTTGTTTCTTGATATTAAGGGTGTCAATTCAAATGGGTGCTACCACACATTCCCTTTAAGTATCCTTCTAGTTCATAATGTTAAGGGTTTCAAGTTGATTGTGCCATTAAGGAACTCCTCCCATAGTTCCAATGGTGACACAATGCTTTCCCTTCAAGTATTCTTCTGTTTCCTGATACCAAAAGTGTCAAGTCAATTGTTCCCTTCAAGAACTCTTACAATAGGTTTAAGGATTTCACAACGCTTACCCTTCAAGTATTTCTGACTAATTTAGGGGAACATAGGCATGAAATTATAGAGAACTATTAATTCCAAGGTTTCTATTTATTGTGAGACTAATGGTGATTGAAGGTCAAGGGTCCAACCTTGATGCATGCCCCTCAATGAAACCTATTGAGTGGCCAAGTCCATGGTCCAACCCTCATGGCATCATGCAAATTCATAGTTAAGGTTCTCAACTTTCCAACCCAAGCCATAACTGGAGCACTAACATGTGGAGTTGGGAATGTTTCCCCCCACTCTTTTAAAGAAAATATGATATGCTCCATAAAACCCCATTACAACACACACACATATATATATATAATAATTATGTATAGTATATATTATATGTATATGTAATATATATGTAATGTATATAATATATATATATATATATAATATAGTATTAATACAATACAATATATATATACAATAACATAATATATCTATTATATATAATAATATATATATATATATATTATGTATCATATAATATGTATTATATGTATATAACATATACATACATAATACATCACATATAAATATATATATATATATATATAATATATAATATATATATATATTATATTCAAATTTCAATATCAATTGACCTCAATAACCTAATAGATACAAATATCCCTCATGCACCTATGCACCACTATGGTCTCCTAGCACACTTAGAGAATTGTAAGTAAAATATTATCATAAAGATAGCTCATCACAATGTATGCATGATAATCAAAATAAGCATGCCATGATTCCTCATCACATGAAATAAAAATGGGATCATCAATATCTGATGTCCTCAAAGAATAATGTGTATGCCATAGTATTTGTCTCAAAATTCAAAATAAGACTAAAAATGTATATCTCATATTTAAGGTGAAATGGGGCATTAAATTCACCCCCATTAATTTAAAGTTCATCTCATAGTTTCAAAGGCTATCCACATTTAGGTACATGACTAGTACCAAAATAATTAGTCAAGGTAGCAAACTTCACCAGCCTTCAACCACATCGCTAATATATAGCTTTAAGAGAGTCAAATAGATAATCCTACGTACAAGCTATCTAATTTCCACCTTGTTCCTAAGAACTTGGTTCCTATCACAATGATGTTGCATCTAGTTTTCATGAAGGAAGTCACCTACATACTTCTTTGTGATAGAAATATACGATCCTACATTTTCCATACTTCCATAACTAATAGCAATGACATGGGAGAAGGTATGTCATGTCAAATTTCTTGCTTGACTATTTCTTTGGATTGGCTGTTGAGTTCTCCTTATTAGTCCCTGCCCTTCGGGCTGGCAGGGACTATAGTAATCGGTTTTCACCGATAGCATTAGTTTGGCACAGAAATCCACAGAAATTCATAAACATATTTCACGTTAAACCAAAGTTTGCGGATATATTTTATTAAATTTTATGTTTGCCGATACACGCAGCCAATGGATGGAAAGATCGTCTTATTTGGCCTCAGTACGAGGCATAACTTAGGAAAATTTTACAAAATCATTTCGCTAATTGGTACAGGTTTGAAGTAATGCTATCTTCGAGATAGCATTAGTTCGTTAACATTAAATGTTAACTGGGTTACATTAAGGATATCGCCGCTTAGCCTAGGTTACGTTATGTCCCTCCACACCTCCACCTCCACACGTCCACGCCTGCCATCTGCCATACATGCACGCCTACGCCTGCCACCAACTTTCCTCTTATACTCCCCAAGGTGCGGGGTGCTTGTTCAACCTAGTCGCCTGAAGATGGGAATCGGCTCTGCGGCATCTACAAACGGAGCAGCTATCACCACGCTTGCGTTTGCCAGACTGGTAATCTTCGTTTCATTGATGTTGCTGTTGCTATGTTTGTGCCTTCTGCAGTTTCATTGATGTTGCTGTTGCTGTGTTTTCAGGTCCAGGTAGTCAGACGGCGTTCGACAGCGTTCGACAGAGTCAAGATCTGCTCAACTCCTGCACAAATGCAACGTAAGGTATTATCTTGTTCTGCCTTTCCTCAGACAAATTGTATGGGCTACAGAAAATTTGTGAGCAAGCTTACAATAGGCAGATCACAATAAGTGATGAGAACAAACCTCTGTAAAAATATGTAAATATTGATTAGCATCATTTTCTTAATAATGTCGGTGACAGCTTCAGAGAAACGCATCGGATGCTATCGGATTGCCGGAGAAGGAGACCGAGCAAAACTCAGCTTCGAGTTATACAATTAACTTTTCATTGCAGCTTTGCGGCATTGTGCACGGCCGAGTGAATAAACAATAAAGCCTGCAACTGGCAGTCAAAACCCATGGCGATATGGAGAAACTAGTAAAATTAAAAAATATTTTCTACTCCAGCCAGTTCATGTGTGTTTTGGCTCTCGGATTAAGTCCGTACTAAATTTTTTAATTTCAAATGCAGTCAACTTACCATTCCTTTTTCTTTAATGGCTCATCGAATATGCAACTCGATATATTTATAATTTATGAATTCATTTTTTTTTGCGACTGACGAGACTCTAGTGTTCATGTACCCACATATGATTGTACTAACAGTGAAATAGATTTCTAACAGTCCAAAGAAATATTTGCATCTACGTGCTGAATGAAAGGGCCGAGCCCTACTATGGATGGGCAGACGCTGTTGGAAACTCGGCAGGTGACTAAAAGACTGTCTCTGCTACTCCACAAGTTACAATAAGATTTGTTCAAGGAATTTTTTAACATGACTATCTATATAAATTATTAAAATGTTTGTTATATAAAACTTTTACATTTTCTGAGTTGTTATACATATATACATACCTGTAAACTCCTTCGTTGATTTCCGAGGACGCTGGACCGCCCAGGTTTTGGTATGGCCGCGCGTCTGGAGACACCTTGACTTCAAACTGCAACAGGAGTCATTTTCTTTTGTTATTAGGGATCAGGGGTGCCTATCATGCACCCATCGGCCTTCATTTCTTCAATCAGATTTCTATTCTCTGTAGAGAATACAAGTTTTCATTTCTTCAATCAGATTTCTATTCTCTGTAGAGAATACAAGTTTTCATTTCTTCAATCAGATTCCTATTCTAAATTGGCAGAATTGTTATCGCAGACCTGATTTTCCTTTTTTATTCCTTAACCTAAAGCAACAAGCATTTCCAAACCCAAGACTTATTTTTTTAATGAAAATCGAGGATCTGTTACCTAATGCCCATCCATATGCTTTAGTGTCCCTCTGGAATCCTGCGTGAGATTCCTGGATGAAATATTTTGAAGCACAAAGAGCCTTGTCAATCCGAGTTTTGGGAGCCTCCGTAAGACAGAAAGCAGTCTCGCTAATTCTATAACTCGTTCTCTCATTAAATCCAGAAATCTATGCCATGAATGATGAGCAAGAACGCCATGAATTTAACGGGCAAGATCCGCAGGTGCCTCGGCTAACTCTCTCTGCAACTGTTTCACTTCACGTCGCAGAACTGAGATCGCTCCCACGCAACCATAAACGGGATCTTTCAACAGCCAACAGCCATCAGAGGGAGGCGGGCGTGCAAGATATATTACTGCCATCTGAAGGATTTCTGGATGCTGGGTAATGAAGGCAGCTGGTCGATGAGATACGTGGCGTGGCAAGCGGGCGCCAAAAGGATCATGCATAGACGGAGCCCAGGTCTATCTATGTATTTGCTTATTATTTACACGATTAATACTTTGCTTTATTTTAGATGACGTGAACCAAATAATAATATAATATTAAAACCCTAGCCATGCGTCAGCGTTTAACCTTAGTTCCTCGCATGTTTGACTTAGCGCACGCACTCAAACTTGGGACCAAGTTAAGTCGGCTCAGCAGAAGGGCTGATCAAGTTTGACTCAGAGGAGTATTGGGTAACACAGAGGAGTTTTCCAACTATGACTTGTATATTAGAACAACTAACACAACATTTCATACACAGAATATGGTTAGAGGTTGCAATCTAATAAAAAAATACTCAACTCATTTTAACAGTAAGATCCTAATATTTAAAAACAGCTAAAACTAAGAATGTTTTGCGATGTGATGAAATGGGATATCCTAAATCATTTTCCCTTTAACAAGAATAATAAATTTCCAATTTTTTCCACAGCTCCCATAAACATTGGAAAGAAGGCCATAACTCTTCTTATTATTTGAATAACATGCTAAAAAAACAAACATTTCTCAATACGTCCTGATTACAACGTAATAATGACAAAAATAACAATTGATCCATACCGAAAATAAATCAGAGCCTTGAAGAGCTACCACTAGTGAATCAATTAATATAGAAGCACGAAATTTAACAGTTATTACACCGATGGAAAGAACACTACCCGCAACAGATCTCAACGCATCTTTGTTGTTCTTCTACATACAGTTACATGCGCCTCGTAAAGTTGTTGCTTCTTTGCCACTTGGGGTCTGCCACCGATGATTGCTGCTCTTGCTCTCGTTGATCAGCGTCTTAAAACGAGCTACTTCGCAGATTCGTGAGCGCAGTTGGAAGAAGACGACAGATTCGTGTGCGCAGTTGGGTAAAAGACAATTCAGGAATCACGGATGTCCAGTAACCTGGTGTCCAGGACAGTTGTGACCAACACACATGTCTACGGTCCCTGGGTACAAGACAATTTAGGAATCACCAGGACTGTTGTGACAAACACACTTGTCTATGGTAACATGCCGACTGCTGAGTGCTGCAGGGCTACTTGCATCTTACAGCTACTTGCCAAATCAATCAGGGAACTTTCTTCCTCTGCAGCCCTCGGTTAATCAGCCAGCCCGTTCATTTGTTTCTTGGGTCAGGCGGGGTTCTTCAATCAGTGGCAGGGACTTGCTGCTTCGCAGCCTCCCTTGTTTCTTGTTGTAATCAAATCATCAACATGCAAGATCACAATGTGAAGATACCTTATTCTAAAACTATAATGTATAGATCTATAGGAAGAGTTTATGATAAATTTCATGTTCCTAAAATTCCAATGAACACGTGATTATTAAGTTCATGAATTTTATTTCAACCATACAACATAATCTGCATAGAAGATGCTCTTATCTTCGCCTAACAAATCCCTATGTATTTTACAAGTAAACAACCTCTAGAAAAGAATTGTGAAATGAATTTTTGATGTGTATCTGATGTACTCGACACACATTAAACTATAAATTTTATTTCAAGACAAATGGTACCGTTATTTGCAACTAGACCAAAGTTTTTCTTTTATCTACATGTTCCTTTGAGTGACTTCCTTACCTACGACACATGCCTTGTATTTATTGAATTATTTCTTTAAGTATATTTCTTCTAAATAAATGATATTTCTTATCCCATGGTCTTGTATCATTTTGAATCTACTTTCTTTCTTGAAGCTCATAGTTTTTTTACTTTTTTGAAGTTAATATAGTAGTCATGAAAGTAAAGTTGTCTTTCACGCCTATAATGCTCCAAAATTCAAAAATAAATAGGCACAAATTATAATTATATATATATATATATGTATATTTATAAGATAAAATATTATTATTATTAATAATTATTTAATCCATTATTGCAATGGATGATTAACACATACCTGTGAGATGGAAAAATTGATTCACTTGCAATTTTCTAGAGATCAAATTGAGGTGAATTAATATTTGATCCAATAAATCATAACCAACCTATTCGAGATGACTCTCTATCCAACCATTAGTGCAACTACACTATATATTTTTATCGCTGACAACCCCCAAACCCTCAATCAATTAGCTATTCCTATGAATTCTTCCGATTCTATAATTCTCCTAGGAAAATAATGCTTCGCATCCTCCTTATCCACTCAATAGAACAATTAATTTGAATAATCAAAAGGAAAACATTCATGCACATAATCCATTTGTCATGATGGAATTTTTATTTTCTCTTAAGTTTTTCTTGAACTTGGTTTTTTCCATAAATTTACTACTACTTATTTTAATCTTTTACTTTTTATTAACTTGACTTTTTCTTTAAGTTTATTTTTACTTATTTTTCTTTTTTTTATAAATTAGTTTATTTTATTTAATTATTATGGATTTCACTTATTATTTATTATTGTTTTCACTAATTAATTAATTATTATTATCACTTTATTATTATTATTATTATTAGATGGGGCAGTAGATACTCTCCCTCTTCAATTAAGTTTAATCATGTAAGTTATTTATTTATTTCTCTTCTACGCAACACTATAAATAAAGGGAATATGAGTGCATTCAAGTATTAATTTGAGTGAGAAGATATATGAGGTCATAAGAGGAGTTGAGGAATAATATTTACAATGATTCTTGAGTCTAAAGGTGGGAGAAAAAATGTGATTTATTGGGTGAAAAGGTCCTCATATAATGTTCACTATAACTATTCTTTATGATGTTACATGACTTGAAACTTAAAGGATACAAATAGAAGATCATCATCTACATGTGGTTAAACTTTTAGACCTTCGTTCACTATAATTTTGGAGATGTGCTCTATGAAAGCTAGGCTAAGTGAATGCTCCTAAAATATCTTCAAACAAGTTAGCTTGGTGTCTTCACTATAAATTTTCTTTTTGGAGGTTTCAAAATATAAAACTAACAAGTATTTTTTAATGACATTTTAATATTGTAAATCATACATTGCCCTTTAATTTCCAATTAGGTTAGTAAACATATGAGGGGATTAGTACAATATACACAGGAGATAGGGATTTTCACTTTTTAAAGGACTTATTCTAAGTGCACGGGGTTTCGTTGTTTCATTAAAAAGGATCTTACTTTTTAACCCTAGACTAGTGGCTTTCGAGTTACCTAACAATCTCTCAAGGGTAAGCTCAAAATAGTCCCAAGGTTACAAAGGTATTATAAAATGTTTTAATTAGCAATTCCATAGAAGTTGGTATATTATGACTTCTTTAAAATGAAACCACCACCAATGCTTTACAAAATCAAATATTTCAAACTAACAAACATATAAACTAAAGTTCGCATAAAAAAGGAAATAATAACATTTTTTCCCGAATTTCATGCAACCATATATAAGATGAGAAACACAACCATAAACAGTAAATAAAAGAGTTAGTGATTTTTATATAACTTAATAAAACAATTACACATAAATGGAACAATTGTGTGAATATGAAAAGCGGCTCAAACAAATATAACAAACCACTCAAGCGAATACAAAAACATGAATTGACCAATATGAAAAACTAACTAACCAATCATAATAACACAAAAGATTTGGCACTTGACCATGCCTTCAGCGAGACCAACTCAAGGATCAATTAGTGTCTTGGATTCGTTAACTATTTGGTGCAATTACACATAGATAAATAACTTATCAAAGCATACCAGAGCACAATAGGGACTCATATATAGAACTGTTCCAATCACCCTAAAGCATAGTAGTTGTTTAATTTCAAAGATAAAAAATAATGACAACATATATGTTTGTGCTCTAGGAACTTCACTTTTTATATAGAGTTTACAGAACTAAAAATAAATAAGCGAGAGTTCAAGCTTATCTCAATTAAATATCTCAAAGATTTTACAAACATAAATTAAACCTAGTTGTGACTTAGCTGGTCCATTTTGTTTTCATTACGAAGACTTACGAACTATGGGTAGTTCGTGTAAACTTCTAAAACCTATACTTAGCATCTCTTAGATCAACTGGCACACATATCCTATGAATGTCATGAAATGAGCATCATTGACTGTAACATGTATGAGATTGTTTCTTTCTGACAATGTCTTCAAACATTCTATCCATCATCAAGTTTATTACTTGCTATCGATAGGTTGCAACTTATGTAATGATTTTTTATGAAATAGAGAAACCAGTTGAAACCTTTGTAATTAATTCATAGAGTCCTCCATTGAGTTACAAATGTATGTGTAAGTTGTGCATAAAATTAGAGTTTCCATGTAACCAAATTTCTTAGTGGACAATTCGACTGCAACCATTGCCATGAGCCTTGTAAACAAAATGCTTCTAAGATGCCATTTGGATAGCTGAACAACTAACTTTAGCCAGGTCCACATTATTATAGTCAAGATGGTTAATAGGAGCTCACTGGTATGCCACTTTGGACCTCCTCATAAGTATTCTCAATAATCCATGGCCCCGATCAATAAATCTTGCAAATAAACCCTTGTTGACACGCTAACGTAGAGTTAGTTATAATATTTCACCAATAGGCTTAAATATCTAGACATTCTTGCAATATAACATATATTCATCAAAATAACTGCCCATAGGACACCCTATCACTAAAACTGAGACATGTGAAACTATATGCAGTCTTGTAGTCAAGAAACTTTTTACTCTGAGTCAGTAGCTTGAACCTTTTACTTAAATCAAATTTAGATAAATATTTATACTACGACTTTATGCAACCCATACACACATAGGCTACTAATCAACCCAATTAGTTATTTATTTATAAATGGAAAAAATAATGTTTCAAAACAAATGCAAATATAGATGTGGCATAATAAGTAAGACAAGTCAAGAGTAGGAAATGATAAGGTTCTTCAGCCAAAATTAGATGTTTTTAATGGAAAAGTTGTTGTTATAAGAGGGAATCATCACAAACATGTAGGATATAGGTAAATATATTCATGTACACGTGGTTAAAATTTTAGGCATTGATTTGCTATAATTTTAGAGATATGGTCTAAGGAAGTTGGGGTTCCTAAATGCTAATAAAATATACTTCAAATAAGCTAGCTTGATGTTTTTTTTATAAATTCCTTTCTATGTTGTTTCAAAATATGAAATTTAAAGGAGATAGAGAAGATATCTCAAGGTACTTGTTGTAGAACTTTTAGACCTTGTTTTACTATGGTTTCATAAATATGATATGAGGAATTTACTGCTCTTGAATGCTCCTAAAAGCGTGCTTCAAAAATGTCATCTTGGAATTTTTTCTATAACTTTATTTCTGAGATGTTTCATAATGTGAAATTTGGAAGAGATAAAGTAGACACCCCTAGGTACATGTGGTAAAAATTTCAAAGCCATATATGAAAAATTAGATAGGTGGAATGTTGTGTAATCTAGTTACTGGAAATAACCCAAAATAAATAAGTTTTGGGAGAAGTAGACTTGATGAAGGAAGAAGCAACATGTAGACCTAGTGAAGGAAAAAGTAGTTAAAAACCATAGTGAAGGTAGAAGCAACAATAAGACTTGGTGAAATAAGAAGAAACCTACAAACATTGTGAAGAAGCATGAATATTCATTGAAGTAGGTTTGTGCCTATGAATATTAACAGTAGTGGTGATTGGTATCTTCTATAGGTTGCTGCCTACAGAGCACCAGAGGAGATTAGTGTCTCATGTAAGTTGGTTCCTACAAAGTAGAAAAGGGGATTTGTTTCTCCTATAACTTGTTTTCTACAAATTGATGTAATAGTCAGTTGGTGCCTATAAGATCTTTCATTTAAAGAAGCATTGTGTTTTTCTCTTATAAGGTTTTCCACGCATATCTTGTATTACTTGTTCAATTAATGAGATTGACATTGGATGATATCTAAATATTTAAATAAGTGAAAATTTTCAGTATATTAATTCACACCCCTCTAAATATATTATGAATCCAATAATTAATAATAAAATGCTAGTATGACTAGCTTGGATTTTTTTCCAAATTCCAATTCATGTAATATTCATATTTATTTGATATATTAAGGTTAAAGAAGAGACCAACCAACATGGATCTCAATGTCTAAGAGGGATGTTGTGAGGGTTAATTCAAGAAGTTTCCTATCTTAGCTTGAGTTAATTGTCTATATTTCTCCCGGTTTTATCACTAAACTACCTAACTACTAGCAATTGTGAGAAAATTGGGAAAGGGTACTAAATTTCTCTAGGAGTATGGGCTACATACCCCCGTTTACATATAATTCTGGTTAACCATCTAGTTCAATATAACACCCCTAAATTCTCATATAGGTAGACCATATGATTGGGTAATAGTGAATGTGGATGAGAGAAGTATTAGATCAATAAATGCTCAGGACGTAAGGAGATATTGTTTCATGGATATTGTCTTACATCAGTATCATTGTGGGTGAAAAGTTTGTGGAAACTCTAAATCTATCACATGTACATACAAGACATCAAATCAAAACAAAATATGGAAAATGTACATGATTACCTTGTAGGCTAATGAATATTTTGGACCCTGAAGACATCCTTGGAGATCTCAGTTCTACTTGAAGAACTTTCTCCTAGCTCCTTTGTTCTAAGCCTCTACATATAATCAAAACAAAAAAAGATGACTTTTTTCCCCCTTAGACGATAGGTAAGTTTGTAGAAGTATCAAACCAAACCATATGCATGTTTCTTTGATGATCATTTCTCCTTTAGAGAGGGTAGGTTAGCATGCACAAGTATCCCTCCCTCTTGATAGGGCCAGTTTATGTAGGCTTCTCCCATCCCTTGGGAGGTTGTATGTAGACACCTGTGATCTTGAGAATTTAAGAAACTTATACAATAATTGATCCCTAGCCAGCTCATACACAAGCAAGTCAAGTTAATATCCTCAGGAAAGACAAATTCTAGAACTTTTGACCATGGTTGCTCCCTGCTTAAAGGAAACTAGGGTACCATGTTCACAGGTTGTTGCACTATTTGGTAGTGACCATATAGATGATGACAATGCTGCAGGTGTAGAATTTTCTCTACAAATCAGCTAGCTCACTGGTATGATGTAGAAATTCCAACTGCAGATCAAACTGATATATGCAATGTACTAAAGCATAATACTAGATCTACATCTACCATAAACTTTGTGGAAGCTTAATTGAACATGAGCAACATCAAGCATGAACACATATAACTGATAAGAAGGAACCAATCACACATAACATAGAATATATCATTGGGGAAAGAACCAACATAAAACCCACACATTGTATTATCAATCAAGTAGAAATCCCCAACAACATACAAAAAGAATTGGCACAAAAAGCTATCCTGCTCTCTCTATACTCTGATGGTGTAGCTCATTGACTATCTAGGCCTGTATATATAGGCTGCACAAGTCCTCGAAGCCCCTATTTCCTTGCGCAATTTTGATTGGGGTCCAATTACATAACATGTGTGAATTGGCCCAAATCATACCTACTGTCACCTCAGGTCTAACTACACAGTCATAGAAGGAAGAAGATTCCTTCGTCATGCAAAGAATATACATTAGGAATATCCTAGCATCTGATAGTACACTGTTCCTCATCTGACCTCAACTGGGTCTCTATCTGAACTACCATGCATCAGTTATCCATGAGAGAATACTCATTTATCTGAAAATAACAGTTGTCACATGCATGAAAGCATCAACAAACTGAATCTCATTAATTTAACAACTTGTTAAATTAATCTAACTGGACTTGACTAAGTTAAACGAGGTCAAGTGATCCTCTCAATATAGAACTCATCCTTAATTCCTCAATCCACAGAGCAAATCAAGGACACATTACCTAATCAGTGGAGAAATTATTGCATGTTCTCACAAAGACTTCAAGTTTGATTTCCTTAACTAATTAACTCATGGAGAATTAATTAATTAATATTCAAACTGCTGGTAAGACTAAATTTGAATTTTACTTCCTATTTTAGACCAGGGACTGTCTAAAAATAGGAATCCACACTGCACTACTAAAAATAGAAATTCTATTTTTAGCACTTCCATTTTTCATTCCTTGTTTCCCAATCCAGCATTAATGTCCAAATTGTTATTTTTAGCACTTCTATTTTTAGCAATTTCTTGTTGCCACTTTCAACACTCCCTCTCAATAAGAAAGGCTTCCTCTCGAACCCGATCCTGTACCTTTGGAATGTTCTGCATGCAACACCTCTACCATGTGTTGTTGCTCCAACAACTCTTGGAACAAAAACTCCCAACTCACCTCCCTGTTGGGCTAGAAACATACTCTGATGTTGAAGCTCTACCTGCTGCTGACAAGTGCTCCCTCTCTAACCTCTACACTACTGCAACATCTCCATGCATCTCACACCATTCCACCCTTCTCTGTGCTACCCTACACTTTGCAACGCACTTGTGCCTCTCACATTTCTGTAGCCTGCATGCTTGACGTTGTCCTGGGATTCCCTGCAATGTATCTCTCTCTACTGTTCCATCCACATCTGTCTCTACCAGTCAGTCAGTTCCTGCTACTCCACATCGAGGCTCCTATAGAAAGGTCTCATCCAAGAGGTTGGGTACCTCAAGGACCCTGCCCCTCCTCCTTGGGACGATCACTCCACATCACCCCACCTCCTACTTGGAGGTATGGCTGCATGTGATCCCTCTGCCCACCTGGCTCGAAGTTACCCCCTACTAGACGTCTCTACATGAGTAGATGTCTCTTCTTGATCTCCTCTCAGCTTGCCCTGTTGTGGCTACTCCACAACCTCCTGAAGCTGTTGCACCAATTGCGGCTCCTCCACAATCGTCTGAAACTTCTTCTAGTGCTGCATGTTGAGAGATAATATACTCTCCCTCTCAACCACCAAGTCTCCATCAGTTGCCTTGCTACTCAAGGCTTTGCATGCATATTGAACCTCAAGAGAATATAGGTTCTTGACCTGTGAACCAATCTGCTTCACCTATCTTGTGATGATGTGTCTAAAAAAAACCTTTCCCTTACTGAAGACTACATCATAACTTCTGTCTTCCAGCATCACGATCGACACCAAGTTTCTCTTCAGTCCTGGTACATGCTTGACATCGGTCAAGGTAATGCGAGCTCCATGCTCCCTATGAAAAATAACTGTGTCTACACCTGAGACACTATACTTCTCATCATTACCCATCGTTATGAGTATCTAGGGATCTTTCTCCTTCAAAGTACTGAACAAACTCTTTTTGTCGATCATGTGGAAAGAAGATCCACTGTAAAGAAACCAACCACTTCCCACCATGCATGAAACCATGCATGCGAAGAGTGTGAAATCCAGCTCAAACTATGAAGCAAGTGCCTCACCTTCAGATCCTTCCCCGGATCCTCTCTTGGATTTCCTCTATGGACAATTTGTAGTGTAATGGCCCTCCTCATGAAAACAAAAGCATCGAACTTTCGATTTGTCCACCTTCTTCCCACCATCGGAAGAACTGGATTTAGAGAGAGAAACCCTCTCCTTCCCCTTCTTTGCCTTACTCTCTAAGGCATAGTTCTCCTCATCCTCCATGGATGAAGAGTTGTCTCTGGTGCTCCGTCTGATCTCCTCCTACATCAAATCCGACCATCGTTGTTCCCAATCTGGAAGTTTTTCCCTTCCATTAACCGAGTCCTGGTAGCTATGCTAGCTCTTAGGAAGGCCAAGGAGTGCTAGACTCACCATATCATCATCAGTTGTCATGACCCCTGCACTTGCAAGCTCATCCCTACATGTGATGAGCTTGGTCAGATACATAAAGATCGTCTCATCCATTTCACACTTGATCTTTCGAAGTTTTTACTTCAATTCCAACTTCTTATGATCACTACTATTCTGATATAAATCTTTCAATGTTTTCCACATTGCAAACAGAGTCTCCTTCCCATGGAGGCTCAAGACAATGTGATCTCGCACTCCCTCCAAGAGAATTCTCCTAGCTCTAGCCACACACTTCTTCCATTCCACCAGTTGAATAGCATCAGTAGGCTTAGGGACTTCTTGATCAATGAAGTCCTTAATGTCGTTATCTTCCAATACTACCTCCATGCAATCCTTCCAAGCTATATAGTTTGAGCTGCCATCAAGGGCATACTCGAGCCTCAAACCATAGAATGCCATCCGTGAAATAGATGTGATCAGAACTTGAGATGTATATCCCGAATAATAAACCTAGAATTCCTTCTTGTATATTGTTCTTCCTTGATCACCTGTGCTCTGATACCATGTAGAATTTTCTCTACAAATTAGCTAGCTCACTGATATCATGTAGAAATTTCACGTGCAGATCAAACTGATATATGCAATGTACTAAAGCATAATACTAGATCTACATCTACCATAAACTTTGCAGAAGCTTAATTGAACATGAGCAACATCAACCATAACAATATAACTGATAAGAAGGAATCAATCACACATAGAATATATCACTGGGGAAAGCACCAGCATAAAACCCCAACACTGTATTATCAATCAAGTGTAAATCCTCAACAACATACAAAAAGAATCAGCTCAAAAGTTATACTGCACTCTCTGTACTCTGATGATGTAGCTCATGGACTATCTAGGCCTATATATATATAGGTTGTACAAGTCCTCCAAGCCCCTATTTCCTTGCGCAATTTTGATTGGGGTCCAATTACATAACATGTGTGAATTGGCCCAAAACATACCTGCTATCACCTCAGGTCCAACTATGCAGTCATAGAAGGAAGAATATTCCTTCCTCATGCAAGGAATATCCACTAGGAATATCCTAACATCTAATAGTGCACTATCCCTCATGTCATCTCAACTGGGTCTCTGTCTGAACTGCCATGCATCAGTTATCCATGAGAGAATACTTAGTTATCTGAAAATAACAGTTGTCACATGCATGCAAGCATCAAAAAATTGAATCTCATTAATTTAACAACTTATTAAATTAATCTAACTAGACTTGACTAAGTTAAACTAAGTCAACTGATCCTCTCAATATAGAACTCATCCTTAATTCCTCAATCAGTGGAGCAAATCAAGGACACATTCCTCAATCAGTGGAGAAATTATTGCACGTTCTCACAAAGACTTCAAGTTTGATTTTCCTTAACTAATTAACTCATGGAGAATTAATTAATTAACATTCAAACTACTGGTAAGACCAAATTCGAATTTTAATTCCTATTTTAGATCAGGGACTATCTAAAAATAGGAATCCACACTGCACTACTAAAAATAGAACTTCTATTTTTAGCACTTGCATTTTTCATTCCCTGTTGCCCAATCCAGCACTAATGCCCAAACTGCTATTTTTAGTAGTGCTATTTTTATCACTTCTATTTTTAGCAATTTCTTGTTGCCATTTTCAACAACGGGAGTGGATTTCCTTCTAAATATGTCTATTCAAAGAGAATGAAGGGTGAATTAAGTTAAATAAATCAAATGATGAATTATGGTTTCTCTTACTAATTCAAAGTGGTGAAAGAGGCAATAATAGATGCCCCCTAATGTAAGAGGTGAGAAGAGAAACATATGGCTGAAATGAATTACTAAAGCATATAGGTCAAAATTTAAGGAATGAGCCAATACTAAAGGACTAGATTAGAATCATGTTGATATCCAAGTCTCAATCACAAAATAATTTTCCTCGAGGCAAGCCGACCCATGCTCATCATAAACATAAATTAATCATGGTTTCCAATCATACACTGCAAATCCATGACATGAAATGTTAGTATGTGGCCATGAGACATACATAGTGGATCCATGCGGGAAACCAAAATCATATACACTACAGATCTATGTCACATTATACATGAGTAGGATTGTGGACACATAGATGAAGTTCCCCAGAATAGTCCTTAAAGTATATAAAATGATGCATAAGTCCAATGTAGCTCTGGAGTGGTGTCATATAATACTAAAATGTCTCTATCACAAGGTCTTCTACTCAATTATAATGGTATGAATATACAAAATGAAAATATATGGGATGATGTCGAGAATGGCAAAAACCATCTGATTACTAGTCATTAAGGTATATTGTTAACATAAGTTAGGGGAACCACCAATGATGAAAATGGACACTAAGATACCCAACATCACCCACATAGTGTGAGTAAATATGCTTATGTCAAACAATCATTGATTCAATCAATTTGGAATTAATAAGGTAATCCACAATTATCGTAATGAAGCATGCCACTAAGATATGCAAGCTCCAAGGTACTACTTGTTCATAGTTCAAGCTCCCAGATAATGATATGAAGTCAACAAGAAAGGATACATTGAAGGAGGGAATTAATGTGCCCCCATTAATAAACATGAAACATACCAAGAGATGATGTAAACTGATCAAGTAATGAAGTATAATTGACACAAGGATGTCCAACATAAAAGTTTAAGAAGGATTGCAAATGGCTGACCAAGGTTTAGACTTCCATTGAACATTAATGGCATGACACAAAAATGACTTAGAAACATTGATTAATGAGGACCATATGATATTTTGAAACAATATATGATGCACTAAAGCACACCCCATAGTGACTAGAAGGGTAACAAGCTAGAGGAGTAAACAAACTCATATGTATGCTATGGATCTTAGGCAAGTCTACCATGTTCCTAGGTGCCATTTTCAAGAAGGTTTCTTGCTCCTAGGAAAGTTAAAGAACGTGTTTTGTTCCTAAGTTCTTTATTCAAGGGTTATGCTACTAATATATCCATTTTGATTGATAAAATGAGCAGAGTGATTTCCCTTCGTGTTTCTCTTTTTTATCACCTTCATAGTTTAATGAGAATGAAAGAGAAATAGGTAAGATCAATAGTGTATTTTTCATCCATTTTTAACAAGGCTAAATGAGATAAAATGATAGTCAAGAATGTGTCTTCTTCATGGTTTAAAAATCTCTAATAAGGGATAGTAGTGTGCTCAATACTAGGCGTCGTTTTATTTAGGTTCTAATGAGGGAAAAAAAGGTAAAAAAATGCTCGATTCCCTTCAACATTTAATGTGTATGAGAAGGACATATATAACTATTTTCCTTGAGGAACCAATGGTATAAAAGTTAGCAACTAATTTTAAGATGATATGACCAACAGAAGTAGAGAGGAGTGAAGAGGTTGGGAAGAGGAACTACTCATCATAGTGGCCCCTCCAGTAAAGGTCAAACACAAAGCAAAAAAAAGTGTTGGGCCTAACACAATGTTATGTAGATAATGAGACAAGAACAAGGCTTATCAACAAGCATAAGTAAGGCTAAATGTAGCATCAATTGAAATGTAATAAGTGGTTGGAATCCTCCTAGGGTATATCTAGAAGGTGACAAAGAAGAGGAAAATGAGGCTTAAATTCAAAGTAATAGTGGGTCAAAAGGATAGATTCCAAATTGATAAGAAAATGCATCCTGGACACAAACATGGCAAGGAGGTTCTAATTTGGAGCATCCATGTCTAGGAAAGATTTACCTCCAAGTTATGATGTGAAAATAGAGATGGGTTAATATCACAACCTACAATGATTGGACCTAAGGCACAATGAAGATGGTAAAGAAAATAAACAATGAAACAAAGACAACAGTCAAAGACCTAACCCTAGATTCAATGTTTAGGAGAAATGCACCAAAAACCTATTGTATTAATAGAACAAGAAGAAACCGTAAGTATGACAACTGAAATATTCCATAATTCTCAAGACAAAGAGTCATTAGTGAAGCTAATAACAAAATATCAGGACCATAATCATGCATAAATGACTTAGGGACAAGGCAATAGACACAAGATTGATGAATTCACCGCATGTGTGAACCTCTAACTCGTTAATGTAGAGAAATTGTTTCAAAAAGGAACTTAGTTGTGCATTTAGCTGTTGAAAGTGGCATGAGTGGAGAAAATCCCCATTTTCCCTAAAACATCTGATCAAGATCATATTCACTAAAGGTCACTAGTTTTTAATATTCTTCCACTAAGTAATTTTTCAAACCTTCTTCTTTCATTTGATGTTTTTCATTTTTAGTTTGAACCCTTTTCCACCTCATGGATTTGTGCCCTAACTCATGATTGTGTGGTTGTGCCCAAGAAGGGCTCCTCATTGTGACCGCAATAGGGTGTGGTCATAATGACAAACCAATGTTGGTCACAATCGACACTACAATGGGTAAATATGTGGTAATAACCACACCAAATGACATGAAAAAGAGAAAATGACAAGAAGTAGTTGCTAATTGGTTTTTCCTTTATTATTTGACTAACCAATTTGCTTGGTTGATGCAGTTTATAGTCACTATGATCAAGTGAGGGCGAGAGAACACCAATAAATCAACATGGAAACACTTTCTCATCCTTGAACCTTATAGGAGGCTTAGGGACTGTGGGTTATTGAAAATTTTCAAAACCCAAAATACGAAAAGCCATATAGTGCTTCTTTAACAAATGGTGCATATGTGGCATCCCATAAAATAGTAGTTTGTAATGAAGGAGGGGATATTGCAATTAGAGATTGATGATATATACTTCTTTGCTAGATTATCTAGGAGAGGTGCATAGGTAGTGCTTGTCGGTGTGAGAAGTACCTCAGAGGGAAGTGTGGATGAGTATGTGGCTTGTTATTGTTGGCCATAATCTCAAAATGTAAATAAAAAAGTACCTATTAGAGACATCATGAACGTTACTCTCTAAATGTTTCTCTTGATTATACTCTGGATAGCTAAATATTCAACACCTCACTTGGCCTCCAAGGCTCATATGGATCTTAATTTATAGTGTATTGAACCATCTATTTCCAACTGTTGTGAGGGATAGATAGACAACATGAACAACCACCTTACCCATTATCACATGGAAAAGTAGAAACAATATGGATATGGAAGTATCTTAATCTCATTTTTCTTAGAGTGTGTTACCAATATGAGACTGAGGGTAGACTATCCTTATTCAGACCCATCAAAACAATGCATGGTGTGATCAACTAAGTTAATGGGGAGATTAGAGGGTGAACATGCAAAGAAGTGGTTCGACCACTCATTTTTGAGATGGTTTAACGATGATATTGTGGTCGTTGATGATTATACATACAAGGGAATCACCTTCGTAAATGGTATATATTTAGTAATACCCCTAGCATGCACTGGGGTGCACTTGGTAATAAATGTGTTTTTGGATTTTTGTAACATTTTAATGCTTTTTTGGTTTTTGGAATATTTCAATTTTTTGTGCTTTTTCATGGATACATAGTCACTCATGCTTGGGTCATTTGATATATAAGCATGGGACCAACCTAATCCCTAGGCTAATCACCACTACACCTGCAAGAAATAAGTGGAAAAGTTAGATGAGAAGCATCCAAGGAGGAGGTGGGAGAAGAGCACGATGAGTTGCACAAATTCAAGCACAACATGGAAGGGTTAAACCTAGGGATACAACCATAATTGATTGATGATATCTCTCCACAGCTTTAGAGACACATTGTGGGGGTATAGTCCTCTCATTATGAAGGACTCCTATGACATCTTTTTCATGTTCTTTTGCGTTATCACCAACATAGAGGAGATTAACTCCTTAGGATATTTTTTATGGGATATGTCTTTGCATATGTATTGGATTATGATCCTAGGCCTTAGAAACCCTTATTTTGACTAATGTATGCAAACTATATTTTTGTTGTAAAACTCTTTTTTGATATGTGTGTGTGTGTGTGTGTGTGTGTGTGTGCATGTGTGCATGTGTTTTAGCTTCAATATTGTTCACTTGTGAATGTTGTCTTATGATGTTTTCATTTAGGTTTCTAATGAATGTATCATATGCATGGGTGACAAAATTAATGTGACAAATGTCAATATATGACATAATTAGCCAATGAATAAGCTAATGTTTTAGAGTCTAGTAATATAAATGTATGAAATGGTATAAAATCCCATTCTAGCAGATGTACCCTTAGATAATGACAAAAAAACATAGGATTTCGCACAATATAGAGATGGTTTAGTTTAGATACTACAAGTTGTGAGTCAAGTTTAATAAACAAGTCACATATGCCAAGGATAATAGCCTCGAAAAAGAGCTCAATGAAGGAAATATATTCTACCATGTTGTTTGTTGCAGGGCTAAGACAAATGCCCCTTGAACTCATGAGGTCATCAATTGGTGAAAAAATAACCCAAGCAATGGAAGCTATGTTTCTAGTACTATGTTTAGCACCATCTATGAAGCCTAAATAGATTGCTGAGGGACATGACATTTTCCAAGCAAGAGCCATGGATAAGTGAACGCTCAAACTAACCATGAATTAGACACATTAATAAAAATAGATAAAAGCATGCTAGATCCAAACCTATATGCAAGATGTACAATCATCGTGTAGCTAGAAGACTTATGTATAGTACTTTTTGAGGTAGATCCTATTAGCTAGCTTTGATAAAGGGTTTCCATAATAAACAAGAAAATCATAGGCCCACTTTTTAGGAACATGTTTAAAAATATATGGACCATCATAGATAGGTTCCAACATTCCTACACCTAATTTATCATAATCTTGATCATAGACCAAAATGCGATCACCTTCGGTAGAGATATGAGATATAACAAATTTATCATTTTGAGATTTGATACATTTTTTATGAATCCCATTGGCTATGGAAACATGGTGATATTTTACTTCAATATGGGTGAAATGTAGGAGATGTTCTTCCTCCATAGAAGTCTTAGGTAGTGGATGAGCATGTAGTTTCAAATATGGGATCTTACACTTAACCAAAAGTACAAAGTCCAACCCATAAACTAATTACAACGGAATGAAGCATGTAGAATTTTTAAATGAGGTTTGATAGGCCCATAACATGGAAAAAAAAACATAATATGTCAATTTCTCTTATGATTCTCTACCATTATTCCTAGCATGGTTTTCAAGATACATTTGATAGCCTCTACTTTTCTATTATCTTGGGGATAATAAGTGATTGAGTGTTCTTGATGAAAACAAAACTTGGTTGTTATTTCCATCATCATATGATTGCAAAAAAGTGAACCATTGTCTATAAAAATTATTTTGGGTACCCCAAACCTAGTAATTATGTGGTTGAATACAAATAATGTTGCAGTGGCACTATTATTTTCGAAAGTAGGCATTGCCCCCTCCCACCTAGTGAAGTAGTCCACTACTACAATGATGTAGTGGCATCCATCAATTGTGTTTGGATTACCCTACATAAATTCAATGTCCCATTTAGCAAAGGGTATGATAACAACCACAACATTAAGTGGAACAGGGTGAGAATGCATCTTAATAGTAAATATTTGACATGGATGGTACTTTTGGACCACTATAATACAATCCTTAAATATCAAAGGAGAAAATTAGTTGACGTACAAAAAGTTTTGAGTAGTGGCATACCAAATAAATGATAGCCACATGCTCATGTATGGAAATTATTGAAGACCTATTCAGCCTCCTCATGAGTGACACATCAACGTAAAATCACATCAACTCCATTGTGATAAAGAACATCAACAATAATGACATAATTGCTAGCATGATTGTGTATACATCGATGCTCATCATAAGACAACTCACACTGAAATCATTGAGTTTTGAGATAGAGTAGGGCATCCCCATACCTTGGATTAGATGAGCTAATACAAGTAAGTATTCATTAAGTAATGAATCCTCAATCACAATGTATTCATCAAATCAGGGAAAATCTAACATTAACTCATCAAATGCCAAATATTTCTTAGATTTAATGACTACAAACTCAAAGTTGAACTCCTCAAGTAAGTCAATCAACTTCGACTATTTTCCCCCAATAATTTGTTGACAAAGGATATGTTTCATGGGATTGGATTCAATGATGATCATGTTCTTTTGCAAGAGTATGTAATGTCATAAACAAAGATGGCAACAATGGCCTCCAAAGGAAACATCGCAATGTGCTAATAACAAAGCTCTACGCTTATAAGGCGTATTCTAAGATAGTTTATTGCATTTTCATTATGAATCTCATCTTCTTGGACAAGAACCATACGAACGGTATATTAAGAGGACGTGAGATAGAGAAAAAAGTCATGATTAAAATTAGGAGGGATCAATAATGGGGTAGACAACAAGGCTTATTTTAAAGCATCAAAGGAATTTTTAGATTTAATGACTACAAACTCAAAGTTGAACTCCTCAAGTAAGATAATCAACTTCGATTAGTTTCCCCCAATAATTTGTTGACAAAGGATATGTTTCATGGGATTGGATTCAATGATGATCATGTTCTTTTGCAAGAGTATGTAATGTCATAAACATAGATGGCAACAATGGCCTCCAAAAAAAACTTCGCAATGTGCTAATAACAAAGCTCTGCACTTATAAGGCCTATTCTAAGATAATATATTGCATTTTCATTATGAATCTCATCTTCTTGGACAAGAACCATATGAATGGTATATTAAGAGGACGCGGGATAGAGAAAAAAGTCATGATTAAAATTAGAAGGGATCAATAATGGGGTAGACAACAAGACTTATTTTAAAGCATGGAAGGAATTATGAGCTTGGTTGTCACATACAAAAGGAACACCCTTCTTCAATAAATACATAAAAAATTTCATTATCTCAACATAATTGGAAATAAACCTATGCAAGAAGTTAGCATTCCCTTGAAGTTATTGAAGCTAGTGAAGATTAGGTGGATGAGGAAAATTAATGATAGCCTAGACCTTAGATGGATCAATACTAATCCCTTCCTTAGAAATGATGAAACCTAGCGAACTCCTAGATACCACACAAATGACACACTTATTCAAATGAATGTGATAATAATGACATTGAAGAAAGAATTCTTGAGGATGGGTAAGATGTCCCTCGCTCCAAAGGGAACGAGTGGTATGGTCATATAGATAGTACTCAAATATGTATTTGATGTTATGAAATTAGAAATATAGGGCCTATTGAAAAGTGGCACTAGTGTTTTGAAGACAAAATGTCAATTTTTTGATAACCAAATGTACCCCATGGGCATATAAAATATTTTTTTTGTTGATCTGGATTTGGTTATAGGAATAAAAACCATCCTTAAAGGAAAAGATAGAATTCTCAATGAATTCATCATTAATTTGATAAATGAAATAGGTTGGAAATTTATCCTTTTGACAAGCCAAATTCAGATACCTATAGTCCATGAAAACCTTGATTGTTCCTTGTTTCTTAGTAATGGAATGAGATTAGAGACCCATTCCATAAAGGTTACTAGATAAATGAGACAAAGATCTAATATGTTTTGAACCTCTCCTTTAATAATAGCTACTTTATGAACGTTTAATGACCTAATATTTTTCCTAATTGGATTGGATCTATCATATGTTTGTATTTCATGTTGCACAATCTAGGGATCAATTCCAAGAAAATTTTCATAGACCAGGTAATGACATCGTGCAATTCTTTGAATAGGGTAGTGTAAATTTAAATTTCTTAAGGGGTGTAATCTGCTCCAATAATAACATTTTCCATTAAACTTGGCTTCCTGGAAATGTTGATGGGTATAGTTTTCAAATTATTTTATACGTTCCCCTCTAGGAAGACAACATTTAACATGATGATGGAGTGGGACCACTCAGCAAGACTAGAGAATGCCAAGATTTTTTGCGACTCATACAATTTTTCTACTTCAGAGAGGAAAGATGATTGATGATGCATCCTCCCCATGGATGATCAAATATTGACATAACTTCCATGATTACCTCGTTGATGCATGAGCATCAACACTAGCCAATCATTTTTCGTTAGATCCAAGAGGGTATTGAAATTTTCTAGTGGGTAAGATATCCCTTTAATTGTAATTTTTATAAAATTAACAATACTGGGTCCTGATTCTAGAGAAATATGGGATTGTTGGGCTACTATTTTGTTTTAGTGAGTTGTTATTATGGCCAAGTGGACCTTTGTAAATTTAAGAAGTTTTTGGTGTTATCTCTATATTGTTGGAAAAATTGTTTGAACACTTCAGAGTTTGTTAGGATATGTCCTAGCTAGTATTACATGCACACTCACACACTCACACACTCACACACACATATATAAAGTTAGCATTCAAATAGAAGAGATTGGGATAGAGGTCCAGGAAGAGATCGAGAGGAACATAAGAGATCGGGAAGGTAACCCATGTAAACCCTCAATAAATATACTCTATTTGAGTAATAGAATGTTTTTATTTTCTGAACTTTTGTTGCATATGTGTGTGTGCTCCCATGGTCCATATACAACTCATGTGGGTCTCCGAGAGAGGGAAAGATGTAGAATCCTAGTATTGATATTATGAGAATTTTGTTATAGAGTTAAGCTTTGATTAATTAGAGACCATCCTATTAGAAAGTCAGGCATGGATGCCATGAATACCCATCATTAACATAAAGTTGGGCTATGCATTTAAAATAGGGGATCAAATTAGAACCCTATATAGTGGTAGACATAAATGATTTGGAATTGGCTCCAAGTGGTGAGAAATTGTTCGAGCACAAGATCCATAGATGACATCCATTCAAACTATTTCAACCCTAGCATTGTAACATCACCCTAGGATAAGAGGTAATGCACACAACTCAAGTGCAATGTTCCAACAATCCAAAACCCTCATTGTGGATCTACTCTCCTCACTGACTTTAGAAGGTTACATGCCCCACAAATTATTGATCTCTTCCATCAATCCATCGTTTTTATATTTATTTCATGGAATCATGAATACAACTAAGATTACAGACTACCCATCCCCCCTATCTTTGTTGACGTCATAGGGGGATGCCCCCTGCAATCCACCACAACTGTCAATCTCCTTACTGAAATTGAGGTTGTTGATCTGGGACCCCACACCAACAATTGTGGGACAGCCATGCCCGGTAGGAGGTTGGAGTTTATCCCGTGGGAGTGGGATAGGTACCATGAGCTAATTTAGATTAAGCTACAGTGTAGAGGGATTAATATGAACCCTTTTTGTCGATTTCAAGTATATATTGCCACTATTTATTTTCTTAGTAAATTTAGTTCATTAAATGTTAAGGCCACATGTAGAAAAATCATCTAGTCCCAAGTTGTGGTCCTGTAAGTTCAGCCTCTGTGAAAGGGGCTAGGTAAATTAATAAAAGGAGACTTGTAATATAACAAGAGTATGTACTATGAGTTCCTAGGAAGAGAAACCCTATGGGGTTTAAGCCAAAGGTTGAGGCACAACCTCAAAGACCACTAAGATCAATTAGGAGAGTTGCTTGTGGGAGAAGTACCCAATAGAGATAAGGTTGAGTAGAAAGGGGAATATAAGGTTTTCGAGGTGGTCAAATAAGGACACCATTAAAGATAATTTTGGTCAGGTTGGCGACCTTGCAAATAGAACACTAGAAGGGTTGTCTTGATTATGGTTTTTCTAAAGCAGCTAGAAAGTATAGATTAAGTGATATAATAACGTAGATATGATCTTGGGGAAAAATAAATTAGAGAAAGAAGGTATTTCTAGTGAAAAGAATTAATATATGGTTTATATACAAAAGGCGTTAAATAGGAGATACTACACAAAGTGAGAAAGATTATAGTAGTCTAGATCTAAATAAGGGGTGGTAAGTAAATTTGATCTTTTGTCTTCGTATTTCCACTTAATTATCGTTAGAAAATATGTTTTGTGAACATAGCATCAATAGAGGAATATAATATGATAAGTGAATTATAATCACGATAGTTGTAATAGAGAAGAAATGATGTTCTTAGATGGAAGCAAATCTCACCATGCAAGAGACCTAACAGGTAAATCTTGTATTTAAAATATTATTTTAAAGGAGCTGACAAATTGTTGGTTGTAGCAGCATAAAAATAAAACTATGGAAGAAAACCCTTGCATCAAAGTGGTAACATTAGAATCATTTCAACTGAGGTTGGAAAGGAGAATGTTGGAATAAGGAATTGCTAAGAGGATGGGGTGAATCAGTAATTTAAGAAACTGTTAATTTTCTTTTCTTATTATTCTTATAGCTCCTTCTTATGTTATTTCATATGCGACAGATGAAGCAGTAAATCAATAATTTTTTTGACACATATACTCAAATGACAATCTCATGAACAAGACACATTTTACACAGTTTTTTCACGTGGAAACCTAGAGGGAAAAACCCACCAATTTTGTTTTTTGTTTTATGATGTCAATGAAGCACCAAATTAATTACATTTATTTGTTTGTGAGAACCTACTCACTGGAGGGACCAACCTCATTTGTTTATCAAGCGCCAACTTCCCAAAAGGCACCAACATATTAAGTATGTAGGCACCAACCTACCACTACCACTTATCTACTATTTCATACAATTTTCAAACTGAAAATATAGGAATTCAATTTTACAAGTAAAATACCAACTAATGGTTGTCTACATATTCAAAATTTTCACTTTTCTTTATGAACACTTGGGGTAGACCCCTTCTTGCTACTCATAAGAACACTTCCTTTGTGCTCTACCTTCACTATCAAGGGCTCTCCATTGAATTCACCTCAACAGTACCCTTGCAACACACTGCTTAGATGCACACACTCACTACTCTGCTTTCTCACACATATGCTCACTTTTACCACCCAGACCAATGGAGGATATGCATTTTGTTCCAGTGATGCACTTGGCTCGATGTAGCCACTATCACCATCAACTCTGCCCAAACATGTACCCCTGGCACGACACCCCATTCTTTTGCTATTTCACCCTTTCTCTATTTTTGTCGTTGCATTAAAATCATAAGAATTGGTGATGATGATCACTTCTCTATCACACTCCTGAATCTCCATGTTGTGTATTTAATTTCAATCCCATTACACATTTCATTTAGACTCGCCATGCATATTTATGCCTCACATAGATCTAGCTGTACATCCTCATGGAGTCTTTGTTCTTCATTTATATTTACAATGCATGCATAGGAAGTCTTAGCCCATCAACCTTATTGTTATACATTCAAGACCACAACTGCCGATTCATATATCTTTAATGGCTCCCTGTACCATCATATTAGTGCTTTTCATCATGGTGTTGTACAATGGTGAAACACTGTGAAATAGCCAATTTTCGACCTCTGATTATGTCTATCCCCTTTTGGTTTGACCCTTATTGAACTTCCCTCATAGGATTGATGGCGGTGACTGACGGATCATCCTCAAGGCACCAAGACCTCTAGACCCTCGATGGGGGCTTTATTTTCTTTGTTAAGCCCCTTTATCGAGGATTTCTACTTATTTCTCCTTATGCCAACAACCATAAATCACCAATTGCTAATGTGACTTCATCATCGCCATGTGGTGTCTTCTAAGTGGTGACACATGTCACTTGAATATGGCCCATTAGGTCACCTCAAAATACCAAAACTTCATGCCATGTGTCCCTTTCTACCACCACATCATGCTAACATCGATAGCCACTTGGAATTATCATAACTAATAAGATCCTATCATGTGTCCACATCAGAACTCATTTGTGGCTACCATCTTTCCTTATTGGACCCAACCAGATGCCTCCACATGTCCTTCCTAGAGGATAGAGAAAGGGCCTCACCTACCCTTGTCTATCTCAAATCCCTTTGTAAATTTATTTTTGTCTCTCTCGGCAATTTAAAGAAGGATGCATAATACTGACTTATTTAACTCAATCAACATTTGTTGGTCGGTGAATTTGCTTAGGTGTTGCATCACACCCTGGAGTCCTTCGATTACCAATATGCCAAGACCACCAACATGAAATATCACTCATCATTGATTAGTGATTCAAAATCCTTGTCTGCTGCTCCTTAGAACCTCTGAATGTCGATGTGTGATATGACGAGACCTCCAATTGGACGCGTGTTAGAAGGACACACAAATATTTTCCTTTTCCTTTTGGTTTGGAGAGATAGAAATTCAACTAGCTCTAACTTTTGATCCAGAAGTCCATTGTGGGACTTCCACATATGGATGGAAATCATATTTTGAGCATTATCCATTGGAGGGGGTTTGACTGATCTTTGAGCCCATTTATTACCTAAAGGAGGGATCCAAATCCTCTGCACAACTGGAATCACAACCACCAAGCCATGAAACACAATCATCAGGCTGACCCTTGTTTGACATCAATGCTAACACTCACACACCCACCCACCTGTATACCATCAAATTTCCAACAATCTCCCGCTTTGGCATTGATGACAACACTACATACTCCCCTTAGGATTGGCATGATCTGCTTTGATTCCAACCTTCTCCCCCTTTGACATCAATGGTAAAAAAACTTCATTTTTACTCCCCTTGAGCCAATGCGGGCTACCCTGATGAATTCCGCATGTCGAGTAGCTCCCACCACCTATCAAAATGAAGTCATTTTGAGGGATGAGTCACAACTCCTATCTACTACTTGATATACTGAAATGGTTCCCTTGCAAGTAGGTTGGTAAAGATATCTTCCAGTTTCTCTTTAGTGGGTACATATACAAGTTTAACAATGTTGGTTGTGACGCGTTCCCTCAAGAAATGACACTTGATAGGAATATGTTTGGTTTTTGAATACATGACTAAATTTTTTGAGATGTTGATTATACTAGTGTTGTCACACATTACTGGAATGGGATTAGACAACTCTACATGTATATCCTTTAAGATTTGCTTCATTCATAGAATCTATGTACAACAGGTAGCAACAACAATATATTCTCCTTTAGCAATCGATAGAGAGATAGAGCGCTATTTATTACTAACCCACAATACCAAACATTCACTGGAAAAGAATCCTGCACCATAAGTACTCTTCCTGTCATCAAGACTTCTAGCCCAATGTCCATCTATGTAGGCCTTGAGGTTGAAGTCTTTACTCCTGGCATACCACAATCCATACTTTGTTGTACCTTGAATATATTTGAAGATCCTCTTAAGAACAACCACATGACGTTCTCATGGAAAAGCTTGAAATATTTCCACAATTCCCACTGCTTGCATGATATTTGGCCTTGAATTTTTTAGATACAGAAATCTTTCTATCATTGACCTGTGTTCAGTTTGACTTGCCTATGACATTACATCTTCCTTGGACAGTTAAAATCTGGTAGTCATGGGCGTACTAACATTTTTCCAATCCTCCATTCCAAATTTCTTTAGACTTTCCTTGAGATATTTGGATTGGGATATAAAAACTCCTCGTGGAAACTGAGTAATTTGTAGACCCAAGAAGAAGGACATCTCACCAATCGTGGACATTTAAAACTCTATTTTCATATAATTTTCAAACCAATTCCCAAAATTCTCCACATCACTGCCAAATATTATGTCATCCACATACACAACCACTATTAGTAGGTGATCATCTTCAAATTTTACATAAATATTGTTGTCATATGAGCCTTTATTAAACCCTTTTTGTTGGAGATACTTATCAAGCCTTTAATACTAGCCTCTAGGGGTCTGTTTCAAGCCATACATGGCCTTCTTTAGTTTACATATGATCCCTTCATCGGAGGAGAGAAGAAAACCTTGAAGATGCTCAATGTAATCCTCCTCTTATAAATCTCCATTGAGAAAGGTAGAATTCACATCCATCTGATGTATTTTGATGTTCTTATGAATGGAAAGAGCAAGAAAGATTATTATGGCTTCTAGTCCGGCTACTGGTGCAAATGTTTCTTCAAAAGCTACCCCTTCTATCTAGGAATACCCTTTGCATACCAATCGAGCTTTGTTCCTGATTACTTGACCCTTTTCATTCAATTTTTTCTTGAAAGCCCACTTGGTTCCAATAAAAATTTTCTCGTGGCTTGGAACAAGCTCCCGTGTGTCATTCTTTTCAATATGGACTAGCTCTTCATTGATGGCTTTCAACTAGAACTTATCTTAACTTGTTTGATAGAGGTTCTTAGGTTCTATCTGTGACAATAGAGCCAAATTTGCATGATTTTTACTTCCCACAAGTTTCTTTTTGGTCTAGACACCCTATCTTTGATCTCCAAGAATTTGACTCTTAGGGTGTTCCTTCTGCACATACCTAGAAAGAAATTTTGGCCTTGATGACATGCCTTCTTCCTCACCTTCATTGTCTGAATTTGTTTCATTCAGATTGACGACCCTCAACTCTGAACATTCTCCATCATCTAAGTTCAAATTACTTTCAAAGGGTTCAGGTTGTGAGCCTACTTCATCAACAATTTCAATGCAATCTTCTATCTTCCTTGTCCTCTTATTGTATCATTTATGCCCTTTTCTTCAGATATAATATCCAAGCAGTATTCCTTCATTATCGCGTGAGTCAAACTTCCCAAGGTTATTTTCATTTTTTTAATGAAGAACTTGCTCCCAAACACCTTGAGGTGCTTAACTAATGTAGGTATTCCCTTCCATAACTCATAGGGATTTTTTTAATTGCCATGTCTCAGATGAGTTCTATTTGACAAGTAGACTATTGCCTGAGTTGCTTCTCCCCAAAAGTGGTGAGACACTCTTGCTTCATCTAAAATTGCTCTAGCCATCTCCTAGATTGTTATGTTCTTCCTCTCCACTACATTTTATTGAGGAGTTTTTCACACCGATTACTATCTTTTAATGCCTTGCTCTTCACAGAATTCCTCAAACTCTTTTGAGGTGAACTCTCCCCCTTTGTCTGATCTTAAGAATTTTATCTTCAAATATCTCTCATTCTCTCTTGAGCCTTAAACTTATTGAAGCTTTAAAATGCTTCTAACTTTTGTTTTAAGAGGAGAATCCAAGTATCCCTAGTGAAATCCTCAACGAACAAAAAGAAATACCTCTTTCCTTTTGATGAATTTTCTCTATTTGGGCCACAAATGTCTATGTAAATAAGCTCCAGAGATTTGGATAAGGAGAACTCTTTCGATTTGAAATGAGTCCCTAGTCTGTTTGCCAAATTGACATGACTTCCAGATGGTGTTATGAAGCCTTAATAATCTAGGTAATCATTTTACTACACCTATCTTGATTATCTTTATCAAGCTAACAAAATTCATGTGCACGAGCCTCTTATTCCATAGTCATGCTTCACTTGCTTTTCTCATGTAATAGCTGACCCTTGAGTCATCAAATACATATATATTAGTGTGAGTCATGATTGCCTTTCCCACTAGTTTTCCATCCTTTATATTATGGATATCACATTATTTTGATCGGAAGGTCACATCATATCCATTGTCACACATCTGGCTAACACTTAGCCAATTTTGTTTGAGGTCTTCCACATACAACACATTCTGTGCTTCTGCCTTTTGATCAAGACTGACCACTCCTTTTCCCTTGATTGTTGCTGGAGAGTTGTTTCCAAAAGTGACATTGCCTCCTCTCTCTTTTTCTTTTAGTGACGAAAACTTTCTTTTGTCCCCAGTCAAGTGTTTGGAACAATCACTATCCACATTCCATTTGTTTTCTTTATCATGTGCTGATAAGGAGAGTCCACATCACATCCTCTTTTTTGCCTTTAGTTTCCAACTTCCTTTATCCTTTCTGATATGTGAATGTCTGTCATTTTGAGATTTAGACAGGTATTCAAACTTTCTTCTACACTCACTTGCCTTGTTCTCGAGGTGATTACATTTAAAGCATTCAAATTCACTTTGTAGGGGTGATAAGACATTCTCATTCCTAAGAGAGTAATCTTGAGACTTAGCAGTCTAGTCTATATTAAATATGAGATTTTGATCTCTTTCAATTTTTACACTTCTACAATCAATCGCTTTGTGTCCAAAGATATGACACTTATAGAAGTGACCACAAAATAGGTAGGTATGCATATTGTTAAAAGCATTGTGTGATTTAGCATAAAAATACCTTGGTCGACTAACTATTTGGTTCGCCCTCCATTGACGATCTCCTCTTTGTCTAACAGCTCTTTTGTCTTCATGAACTCTTTCAAGATGATTCTTCCTATGACTCTGTGGTTCTTCAAATATTGTGGATCTAAATTTTATCTTCTTCTTCCCGAGAGAATATTATTGTCCCTTAGAGTACCCTAGTCTGGTCCTAATTCTTGAGGGCCTTGACAGCTCAGAATATGATTTAGTTTTCTAGTCCCTTCAAAAAATTTCTCATTTAGACCCTTCTAAGTCTTTGCTTTCCCAAGGTTACTTCTTAGAGAGACAATGTTTGCTTCAAGACACTCACATTTTTCTTCCAATTCTTGAATCATATCTTGAAGCACCTCTCCCTTTCATTTGACCTCCTCCAGTTCAACCTTCAAAGACAAAAAATCATCTTTTCAGATTTTTGAGTTCGTTTCCCTTTTCAACTTGAGCAGCTCTTGTTTCAGTTGCTTGTGCTCCTCTTCCATTCTTTCATGATTTCCTTATTCTCCTTTCATTAGAAGAGCTAGACTATCCATGATCTTAATAGCTTCTTCAATTTTTTCTTTCTGATAGGAAAAATCCTCATTATTAAAGTTATACATTCCTTTTTCTACATGTTGCAACTATTCCTTCTATTACTTATTTTTCTTCCTTTGTTTCTTCAACTCATCAAGGGAACTAATGAGTTCTCCTTCAAGATCTACTGCTCCTTTCTCTTCAGAGTCCATAATACTCTATTTCTTGGACTCTATTTCGAGAGCCATAAGAAGATACTTGTTTGACTCATTTTCTGATCTATCCTCATAATCTGATTTACAATTTGATTCTGGTGCTGAGCTATCCTCTTTGGAATAGAACCGCTTCTTGTTGTAGAGTTTCTTCTTCTGATTTGTCTGACACTTATTTCTAAATTTCAGATCTTCTTCTCTTTCATTCTTTTCCTTGTACGGGAATTTGGAAGAGAAATATCCAACTTTTCCACAATCAAAACACTTAAAGGGAAACTTCCCTTTGTATTTATCTGATCCATGCTTCAGTTTTCTAGCTGGTTGACCCAGATCCTAGTCAAATTAACTATTAGAGCAGTCTTGATGAACTTTGTTCTCCTTTCCCTTATTGGATACTCTGAATGTCCCTTCCGTTGATTTAGATTTATCCGTTCCTACTCTCATTGTTGTAGTGTTTTCTTCTCAAAGATGTACGAAAAGAATCCACTTAGATTGTGGATGAAAAACAATCTCAACAACATAAATGGCTGGTAAACATTGTATATCTGCAACAACTAATAGAAACAAAACCTGCGAAAGTCCCGATCTATGCCACAATCATAGTTAAACAACAAAAATAAATAATAGTAACTTCAATCATCCAATAGAAGCTAGATATAAAAAGAATAGTTTTATTATAACACTTGTGAAGGGAAAAGGTAAATGTTACCAGCCCCCCTCTATGGGATGGGTTCTTGGCTATCCTCAAATGTCTACAGCTTGTGTAGAGTCTCGCTCTTCTATAATGTGTTAACCTAGCGAAAATATGGTGTGCGGCAATGAAAATAATGAGAGTTACAACAGTGAGTGCAACAATGAAAATAACCAAAAGTGAATAATGAATGGAAAACCCTTCTATTGATAACAAAATATTGAGTTATTCTCAAATAATGAGCATTAATAAAATATTATTAACACCATTCTTGGAATAACCACTTAGAATATTTTATTATATTTGGTTAGGAGGGAAAAAGTATTTAAACTTATATTTAGAAATAATAAATAAATAAATGATTATTTTATCATATCAATAAAATCGGTTAAGGATTATAAGAAAATAATGACTTATTTAACTATTCCTAAGGATTAGTCAATTTTGACAAAGAATAATAATTAATCAGTGATTAATTAATTATTTTAGCGAAAAAATAATATAATTAGTGATTTATCTGTTTATTATTCATGAATGGGTCAAATATGAGAAGGAATAATAATTGAACAATGGTTTAATTAATTATTCCCAAAATAAAATAAAATAAATAATGATTTATTTAATTATTCTTAATGGGTTTAACAATAAATTACTTAACAAAGGTGGTTCCTTAAGTAATTTGTCAAAGTGAAAGCAATTTTACAATAGTAAAATTGGCTTTACATGTTGTACTTTGATCCATCTAGTACATTACACTAGATGACCAATTTTTTGGTGATAATTGTTTTTCCCCCAACTTACGAGTATTAGGAAACCTACGACCGAAGTACATTGTAAAGACGCAATCAGTAGACAACACAAAGGGGAGAGAGAGAAAGAGAGAGAGAGAGAGAGAGAGAGAGAGAGAGAGAGACCAATAAAGCTGAAGTGAAAGAGGATAGGGACGGAGAGGGTAAGACTAATGCAAGTCTCCTTTTATGATGTGGTACCTGAACTGAATGAGGAAGGGAGGTATACCCATACCCACAGAGATAACTTAGTACAAAAATAATGGTGTGCCCAGAAACATAAAACTGAGCAACGAAGTACATGATGAATGTTATGAAACTAGCTCACAAAAATATAGAAAAGATAGATGAATGCCTTAGAAATAAGAATCTTCGAGGGGGCAACCTCCTTTACATTACATAAATGAACAATTCTTGGATGATACAAATGATAAGACATCCTTTCCATATATAGGAGTCTAAGGGGTCATAATATAATCAAAGTTGACATAACAATAATAATCTAAGGGCACACTAATAACAATAGTAGGCTTCTATGGGGCACAATAATAACAATATGGGGACTACATGGGCACAAAAATATAATAAGGGG
>APFE030227269.1:55250-83412 GCA_000404065.3 Pinus taeda | reverse complement strand
CTTTTAATTTCTTAACATTATAATATCATCTAGCCGTTTTTCTTTATAGCCGTTATTGGTCAACCTGGTCAACCTAGCCATTTGGAAGATCTGCTCTCCCTATTTAATTTGCAGCCATGATCTGACTCCTCAACTTGTCCTGACGATGAACCACACTAGCTGGTTCGAAACACGTCGACAGAAATTTTCTGCATGTTATTTACGCCGAAATTTTTCTTATAAATGTTATGGATCACAGAAGCCTCAATTCAACCAATTTTAGATTAATTTATCTAAAATTATTTTATTTTTAATTAATTTATTTTAATATATATTTATAAATATATGTCCTTTTAACTTATATTTTGATTAAAATATAATTTAACTATTTTTAGATAACTCTATAACTAACTAATATTTATATCAACTTTGATAACTAACAATTTTAGATTAATTTATTTTATGATTTACTTATTCTAATATATATTTATAATTATAAAATAATCCATTTCGTATTGTAATAAGAATATTAACTTATTTGATATAGTTTTTGACCCTTATCTAAGTCAACTAGCCATTTCCCAGTCAAATCTAGCCGTTGTCATTATAGTCATTACCTGGTCTAGAATGTTCTGCTATCTATTTAATATGCAAAGTGAGATTTGTTCATTCAACTTATCCTGAGGATGAACCACACTAGTTGGTTCGAAACGTGTCAACAGATATTTTCTGCATGTGATTTACGCTGAAATTTTTCTTATAAATACTTCGATATTGTTGAGAAACATACATTCGACATGACAAACTTTGCTTTCAACCTGTATAGTAACATCGTTGTTCTTAGCTAGTTAGAATTATATTGGACACCAAGTCCAAAGAAAGGGGCGTTGGAAGCATATTTCAGGCTTTCGAAAAAGGTATCAATGATATGAGCACCATTCCCTAGCTCATTTATTTGGAATGCATCTAACAACATTATCTCACAAACTTTGCTTTCAACCTATAAAATAACATCGTTGTTCTTAGCTAGGTAGAATTTGATTGGACACCAAGTCCAAAGAGAGGGGCATTGGAAGCATATTTCAGGCTTTCGGAAAAGGTATCAGTGATATGAGAACCATTCCCTAGCTCATTTATTTGGAATGCATTTAACAACATTATCTCCATTGCATTCATATCTCATAAGTAATCATCCATACCAACCTCTTTTTTATTGCCTCCATTTTCATATTGTGATGCAGAACTACCATCGTTGTAGTCATTCTGAACTAGTGAATCTAGACGTAGTGGGAATTAAATAGGTGGTTTATTCAACCATTCTTGGTATGCTTCTTCTCCATTTTTTTCTCTTAATTTAACCTTCTCTAGATTTGGCATTGTTGTGGGGTGTATCAGAAGATGGTAGGTGAGTCGCTCATCATCACTAGAACCCTAATTTTAAAAAATATTGAACATTAGTACATCAATGATATTTGTAGGTACAATGCAATTGGTTTGTTGAAATTACATTATACCAAAAAATTATTACCATCATTGACCTAGGATTGCAGATGGAAGATGGAATGTTATAATTGATATGGTAAAGTGGTTGCCCATTTTCATTTACCAACTATGTGTTGTATGCTCCCCCTGATAAGAGCTTCCAACGTTGTTGAACTCGTCAAATAGTTTTTTCATTTGAACTCAGTTCTGAATCAGGATCCCGCAATTTTGGATTCATTTTTATTCAAATTGACATGGACAAAAAACATCAATTAGATAATCAAAATATAAATAAAATATGAACTTACGGGATATGGAAAAGGAGAACTCAATGAAGGTCTTTGAGCAATATGGAACGAGATGGAATTTGAAAAATTACCCATTTGATATTATAATAGTTTATCCCTACATTTGAGAAAAACCAACAATATTGTTTTGTGTACATACCAAAAATTACTTTTGAGAACCATATATCCACAATCTAAATTTCATGTTGGAAATACTAAGAGGGGGGGTGAATCAATATTCATTATCAATTATCATTTTTAAATCTTTTCAAAGCATTAGTTAATCTTCAATTATTATTAATGTTTATCTAGTAACCATAGTAAACAAAAGAACACAATAAGCACAAGAATTTTAGGTGGAAAACCCCCTCTGGATCAAAAACCACCGAACTCTTTAATCTTCAAACCCAACTGAAATGAAAGATACAACTTCCTAGAATTATAGAAAAACATTCTTCTCTAGCTCCCACTCGAAGCATGCCCCAACTCCCTGGTTTCTTCAATAATCAACTGAATGGATACCCTAACATCCTAGAACAACCTACCACCCTGAAATGTTCATAGGCTCCAACCTATAGTCAACTTCATGCACCTTCCTAGCACCTCCCTACCACCCTATAATGATCAAAAGTGAGACAATAGTGTGGAATCCCATAAGGAGGGACAATGATCCATGATACAATATGATTTACAATGATTTTCTTGTACTTGACTGAACACTCGATCACATTATGGCCTACAACCCAACCATGACATAATCCCAAAATTGACTCCTATACCTCCCAGTAATGCCTCTTCAACTCTAGGTAGATTGACTCTTTTACAATAATAACTCTTTCAATGATGACCCTTTTACAAATTTACAATGATGACCCTCTTAGAGCACAGGATTTTTGACAAGACCTAACACTTGACTCGACATTGCTTCTTGGACCACTTGCAGCTACTGAGGTACTGTTGTGTTTGCTTCAAGTAATGGTACTTTGACATTGCATGTCCTTCTAGTATGTGTCTGATTTGTTCTAAAGTGTCATCCTTCCTGCACATGTATTAACAAGCAAGACCCAAACAAATACAAAACAATATACTTACGTTGTCCTGCAAAAACATATGTCAGAGATGATACTCAAAATTCAAATGCAAACACTAATCATACATACCTTTCTATAGTAGACTTACCCTTGACTATTGATGTGTGGTCCTTACTGCAGTGATCCTTGAATCCATACCTTTTTCCTTCCTTCTAGGAGCTCAATATTGAATCTGTTGTATCTATGTAATTTTGGATATCCAAGGTCTGAAATTTCATTTTGTGGTAGCCCTCCAAGTCCTGTTTCCAAACCCACAAGTCTGATCAATATTGGATTCTTCAATGAAGCGTTATGTCCAATCTCCCATGATGTCCTGATTATAGACTAATTTAGTAAAGCGAACTTGTACGAAGTGCCACGTGTCACTGTTTCAACCTTCGGCCATGAAAATGATACCCAACAAACTACAGTCTATCCTATTTCTGCCTCTATTTAATAAATTTGAATCAAATGCTCAGAGAGAAAGTAATGATGATTTTCCCGAGATCTCTTGTTTGACATGGAATTCTGGAGCCTACAAAAACCCTAAATTCCTCAGATCATATCTCCACAAATATTGTGTACCATTATCTGAAATTAAGTCACAACATTCATTGAGATTTTGGCTCAAATGATTTTTAGTTTTATCTTCTGAAGCTTCGTAGAAAAACGGTTACAGCGAAAATTCCACGATGACATGTTTGAAGAAGCGAAATTGTAGAATCCAAGGCTCTAAACTTGCTTCAAAACAGACCTTCAAACTTGAGCATAATTTTGTGCCTTAATCAGACCTCAACGAAACCTTAAAATCCCTAAAAAATTCCTACGTTAGAATCTCATGAGGGATGAAAACTTACAGAGGTCTTCTCACAAGATAGTTCGTTGAAAAGTGCTTGCTAGAGGAGGATATCAAGATCACTATTTATAGATATGTCTTGAATTGAGAGGGTCCTCAACAAATGAACATTGGAGGGATTTTAGGAGAATAAAACATTATTAATTATTGACTATTCAATGACCACAACCAATGATGAGTGCCATGCCACAACCCCATGGGGTTTTAGCCCACTAACTCGGGTTACTAACTTCAAACATGAATATCTCTCAAACCGTGAAGAACTACATGATGTGCCATATATAAACGGAAACATCTCGACGAGTAGAATCCATCTAGAATATCTTTGAATCAATATGGAATGATTTTTCACATAAAAATTCCCATGCAAGATATGGATAGCCCCTGGTGTTGCTTGGGTTGACATCAATGACAACCACAGATCAACATTTCATATAGTTTTCAAACCATTTTTCAAGAATAAGACAACTTTAAGAAGAAATGTATACTATGAACTATTGTAAATCATTTTGATGCATCCTAAAGGATAATTTGATATGAATATGTCATTTTATGTGAAAATAAAAATTTAGATAACTTTTAAAACATATCGGTGCTCTTGTAAACCTAACTGCATCGATGCATTTAAATGATAACCGCATCGGTTCATTAAAATAATAACCACACTAGTTTATGAGATTTCGAAATATATATATATATATATATCTCAAAGTGTTAAATAAAATTAGCACACCAATAAGTTATCTTAAATAGTGTGTGTTACTACTAAAAGCATTAGTTCTTTTTATTATGAAACGCACCGATGTTTTGAAAAATTGGAACAAAAAAGGGCACGATTTTTTTTTTCAAATTGAAAAATGAGTGATTCATTATTTCATTATTTTCCCAAAAAATTTAAGCGAGACATTTGCAAGAGAGACATATTGGGAGCACTTTGGAGAAACCAAATACGTTGAAATAGCATAACTATTGAAAAGATCAAAATTTGAAAGGTATGGTGATTCACTCAAAACCCTGCATAGTATAATTTCTAAATTTTACTGTCGATTTTACGAATATTCTTTTTTACAATTCCTATTAAATTTAATTAAAATTCAGAAGAAAAAAAATATAAACCTCGCATAATACATTTTATTAATGATTTTACTAATAAAAAAATTTACAATCTTTGTTTCTATTTAAATGTAATTAAAAAAAAACAAGAAAAACAAAACAAAAACAAAAACAAACAAACAAACAAACAAAACAAAAACAAAAACAAACAAACAAAAGTCAACACTTACCTTAAACTCTTTCTTCTTTTTGCTTATGTGACTGTAAAATTTCACTTTAGGGTTTAACTCCCTCCACCACTTCACAATTAGGGCTTTTCATTTTAGGCATTTTAGATTTAATGGCTTTTTATTACTATATATAAGGCGTTTGACATGTAAAGCAGGTGGACCAATTATTGAATGCGATCCAAACCCTATCAGCCCTATCCTTTCTTTTTTAAAATGACATTTTTTATTGGTGCACCCTGTGTAATATAGCACAATAATGTGCCTCTGCCAAATAGCATTGTTAAGTCCAAAAAACTTGTGTTTAATATTATATATTTTCATTTTTTTACTGTGATGGCGATGATTTTATCGTTACATATCGTACCGTTATAATTTAAAGTTATTTTAAAAAAATGTCGTTGTCAATGCTAAATAATTAAGCACCCTAGTGCATTTACTAAACTAAATGTACTGGTGCGTTTATGCACATAATTGCAGCAGTTACCACACAACTTTTTTGTTGAAAATTATGTGATTGATTTATAAAATATATTTAATGGCTTTTGTATTGAATGGTACAAGTTGTATATTTAAAAAAAAAAAAAGTTTCAGAAGTTGTCAAGTAACAAAAATATTGATTAGCACAATGATAGCACATTCAAAGAAGAAGAAAATGAAAGTTCTTTGTAATTTATTTCAAAATTAATATGTTTGAACTATATGTATGTTTAACTAATATGTATTGGCTAGTGTCATAATATGTAAGTATTTTTTATCTAAGTGTAGAAGAGTGTAAAAGCTTGATAGAAAAATTACAGAAGGATGAACCAGGTGAATGAAAAAATACTATTTAATATGAGTTGTTTTTTTCATTAATAATATACTTAAGAATATTCGATAACACGTTTCAAACAATCTCTTAATTCACATATGTTTAATGTTCTATAAGGACCAACAAGGAAGAAAAATAATGTTGTTCTAAGAAAAAATATATAGAACATGTAATTAACAATGAATTGGTCCTTAGCTCATCTGGAGTAGTGTTGGAGGTTAATGAAAGGGGGCTGGGGAGAGGGAATTTTTTCAAAACTACAAGGGATATAATGGAACGAATGTATAAACATACCTTCCACTTACAATACAAAAATCAGTCCAATGGTTCCAAGTACCAAGTTATATTTAAACTACGGGAAGCATTTCTAGAGCAATGGTCAATGAGATATGTCACACTTGCAATACCAAAAATATACAACAACAAAAAAGAACCATTCAAAAAATAATATTCATAATTAAATTGTTTTTCTAGAATTATATGTACATATTACTACAAATCATTCATTTATTAATATCAATTTTGTTATATTTAATTTTCATATATCAATATAAAAATAGTTTATTAATTTTTTAGGAAGATTATGAAAATCCTAAAGGATCAACAAGCTGATATCCAAAACATGCCAATAGGAATGACAAAGAAATGAACATAATTTCATCACAGGAGGAGCCATCTCAACAACAACATGCTACAAATGTACAACAACATGCTACAAATTTATGTAATCATTGATTTTTTCTATTAGGTACATATAAAAAAAAAAAAAATTAGCTTTAAATATTAATTTTCAAGTATTTTCTTACAGAGAAGAGAATGAAATGGAACTCATTCAATACATAAAATAGGATGACAAGGAAGAAAAGTGTTGATATCAAAGTTTGTGAGTAATTGTTAATATTTCCTTACAACTTAAAGTTTCATTTTTTGTATATTTAAGTTGTTTTAAAACAACCATCCGTGAATGTATTCAAATAGGAGCTAACATACAAAGAAGAGCCACCGGAAGAATTGATTCACATTGTGATAAATATGTGTTGCGAGTATATGTTCGCATATCAAAAATTAATTGTGGAATTTGTAAGTATCTATGTTGTTTTACTTTGATTTCTAAAAAACAAAAATCCTTTACATTAAATCTATGATTTATTATAGGGTATAAAACTTGCAACAAAGAAAGTATGAAACTATGCCAACAGAAGAGTTGTTGAAGAAAAGCATGACATTTGGTTCTGAAAAAATATGTATAATTTAGGACTCACTTCTTGCTATGGTACATTGCTTTTCGATTTACCTTGATGTATACTATTTATTTCAATTTTCATTATGCTCACCAATGTAGATGCACTCATTACACTTTATTTTTATGTTTGCAAATGGAACAAGATCATTAAGATGAAAACAATTGATGCAATCTATAAAACATTCATCCAAATAAACCAAGTGATGGTAGTAGCTTGAGCACTAACAGTAGTTCCAGCGAAGAATGATAATCTATTTGGATATCAATGCAAGATGTATTTTTTTTAATATTTTTTTGTGAAAATCAGAGATTTTATTTAATGTAGTGGACACAATGTCCCAATTGAAAGACAAGGGGTTACCAATAGCTATCTCATTTTGTATGATAAAGAGCCTCATATTCCATATATAATAAAATAAATTTTAATTTATTTTATTTTGTTGCGCAATGTTGCTGTGAAATGTTACACAATTGATTAAATATATGGATGATTAAATATTATAATGAAGAGATGTAAAATGGAAAGATATAACAAATTAATCCAAACATCATATACAAATGTATTAATCGAAATTTAATTTATATATGATTATTTTTATAAGATATATGTTGACTTTTTGATGAATAATGGATTTTAAAAATCACAATAATTGCACTATTACAAATAGATGATTCTAAAAAAAAAAGAGAAAATGGATACCATGATATCATATATTAATGTGCGTCGTTCCAAATATAGGTTTTTCAACAACGATATTTACAATAATAAAAAAATGGTATCCCTATGCATTTGTAAAATAAAGACACACTAGGGAGATATACATTTCATGCACCAGTGTGATTTGCCTTTAATGCATCGATGCATCATTACCTTTAACACACTAGTGTGTTAGATTACATAAAGGCATTGGTACAACAATATTATTTTTGCCTTCGCTAATGCCTTTTGTTAAAAATACAACACTAAGACTTTTGCAAACACATAATCATCAAGATTTATATGTTTGAAACACTGGTGTTGTTTATACAACTCATCAACATTGATGAATTGTGTTGGAAACCAAGACAATACTTAGAGGGGAGGTGTGAATCAGTGTTGTAAAACTTTTACCACTAGCTTTCTTTCACTTGTGTTAGAATACTAGGACACCACTAAGTACTTCAACAATTATTTGAAATTAGCATGACAATAAACAATTTCAGCAATCACAATGGACCACAAAAGGAATAAATAAATTCTTCAAAAATTCTCTTTAATTAGTTCAAAGGGAAATTTGTAACAACCCTAGTTAAAAAATTCATGTAAAAACATATATAAGGCCACGGCCGATGGGACATGTATTCCAAGTTGAATGGTGTGGGAAACATCCTAGTGGGTGTTGATTCGGTTTATTATGGCTAAGGAATTTGGCAAAGGCAATCACTAAGTCTCTGGAAAGGAAAAATGGCATTTTTGGCACATTTATTTATGAAAATAATGGAAAATAGGAGAAAAGGAAGGTGGAAGGTCACAAGTTCCATGTGAGGAGGAAAATGAAGGAAAATAATGGAAATAGAAGAAATTATAGGCCTTATTCATAAAAATGCTTATGAGGATCAGTTGACAGGATCTTAGTGTAAGCTCTTGGCTCAAACTTGGTTAGTTCAGTTTTGGAGCCCTCTCATTATTCTCTCTCGTAATCTTGGAGACTTGGAGGGTGTGGCATACTTGGATTATTAGAGAAAGAAGGAAAAGGAAGAGCACAAAAGCACAAGAGGGCATCAGGATCAGCAGCTACATCATATTTTCTTGTAGGTATTGAGTTGCGTGTATGTTTCCTTCACTAGACTTGGCATGCATGGCATATGCATGTGGATTTTTGGTTGTGATCTTTCATTACTGTGGAGGATGGTTATGATTGACAGTGGATTGCCTAGCCTTTCCATTTCCTAGATAGCCATGGTGATTGTGGGTTTACTTTCAATATTTGTTTTTGGTTGGTTCTCATGTTTCCTTAGCTTGGGTTGAGTTACTAGTCTTGGAAGCCCTAGCTGGAAAAATGCTCTGGAAGCCCTATAATCGCTTGGGTTGAATTACTAGTCCTGGAAGCCTTGGTTGGATAAACACTCTAGAAGCCCTAGTTGGACAAACACTCTGGAAGCCCTATGTACATTGTGAGTTGAGTTACTAGTCCTAGAAGCCTTGGTTGGAAAAATGCTCTAGAAGTCCTATAAGGCTTGGATGGAGATCAATCTGATGATGGCTTTAGTGACTTCCAACTAGGTGGTGGAATCATTATTTGATGGGTTGAGGTGGATGGCCTTCGAAATCCTTGGATGATTTTTTATTGATGTGTTCTATGAGATCCCACATTCATGCTTGGAATATGGCATGGGGGTGAATCGCTGAAGAGAGATTTGGCTTAGCCATTCTACAATCAGGTGGAATGTGAAAGTCCCATCCCGAGATTGGATTTTTCATCATTAATTAAATGTTATTTCTCCTTGTATTTCTATGAGAAATATACTAGATTATATGAGGTTTATATGACAATGAGTTCATTGGTATTTATGTCCCTATTATGTTGGTTATGTATATGTTTTATGACAGTAGTTATGTATGGCTCTCATCATGTTTCTCCTTTTATATGAATGAACAATGTATCCATGGTCTAATGGATGGAATGGCAGTTAATGTGTTGAGGCATAAATGCTTCATGGAGAATCTCTTATAAGTATGAGACCCCTATGCTCAGTTTGTTATTTACACCTATAGCTTACATATTCGTGATATTTTTGACAAAATGCTTGTCATGGCTATTAGGGGTCCAATGAAGGTCTTAAACAAGTATTTGCTTTAGTACTATAATGTCCATGTTATTTTACTGATCTGAAGAAATGGTTCAGTTTTGGGCAGTGACCTGGGCTCTTGCCCTGAAAAAGTGGCTCAAATCTACGGGATGCTGGCATAGCACTAACAAATTTAGTCTCTGGACACAGGAAAGCAACCCTACGAGAGTGACTTTGGGTTTCTAGACGTTGTCATGCCTAGAGCGTGAGAGTGACTAAGGCTTAAGTTGTCCAAAAATTTAGTCGGGCCAAAGGAAAAGCTATCTAAATTATTGGATTGGTTTTTGAGGGTCCTGTAGCTAATGTTGAATGTTTTTATGGTGTGCTTCTATCAGTTCCACTTCCTTAATGTGACTTAGGAGGTCGAATAATATCATAGTGGTCTCTCATCACATGTTTACCCGGTTGTCCGGTTTCTTGGGAAGGTGTGGGAGGAGGGTGTTACAGAGTGGTATCAGAGCATGGTTCGCCCCTCACACTAGATGAGATATGTGTTGATCATGCCTTTAGGTTGGTTGCATATGTGTTTCTTATGCTTGTAGTCCATGTTCTTGTATCATTTGCATGGTGTTGAACACAGTTATAGTGATGTCACCATGTGAAGTTTGAAGGTGTTGTCATTGAGTATGTATTCATGTGTGTATGGTTGATTATGCAGTGTTAGGCACGTCAGTGTTCACATGTTATCAAGTGTAGTTGATTTGGTTGTTGTCGTCATGCATGAGGTCATGGTTCATGTAGCTTATGTGGTCATGCATTGATGGCTAGACCCTAACTAGAAAGTTGTGTATATGGTTTCATACTCATGTGTTATGTCTATATGCAGTTGTTATGCATGTATAGTCTTGGTTATAGTTATGCATGAAATGTAGGTCAAACATGCCTTGTGAAGTCATGGTATGAAATTTAGGTCATCAGGGTGATATTTCTATGCTATGATGCTAATGTGTTGGCTGAGATAGATCTAGAGATGTAAATCATCAAAATGAGGTTGCAATATTGGACTTTAGGGTAAGAGTAGATCGTCATATAGGTATTGTATGTTTGGCATGTAGTTATGTAAGTTAAGGATTGTTATATGCATTAGGTTTATGTACATGCCTTTTGACGTTATGGTTACATTTAGAATAGATGTTATTTGATTAGTATAGTCACATGCACACGTGTCATGAATGATAGTAACATGTGGTTGTATGCATTGTTATTTTCGCTTTATGTTAGATAACATTATGATCATGTTATATGTTGTTGATGAGTATTGTATAGGTTAACTTATTGTTTTATATGATAGTTAGCTTGATGATTAGCTCATATGTTGTTGATGAGCATGGTATATGTTAATTGATTGTTGTTATATGTCATTTAACTTGACTATTAGGGTTATAATATTAATATCTTGATGTTATATATATCATACTAAATTAGATTGGGCTAAGTAGATGGTTATGGTTACGATATTCAGGTATGAGCCGACATATTTGTGATATGGTGTTGTATTAATCTAGATTGACTTTGCATATGTGTGAATGATAATTGTGTATGAGTTATGATGTAAACATGTTAGCTAGTGACTATTTTGGGTATCATGATCTTATTTATGTTTGAGTTGATATGGTGTGAAGTCATATGGTGTTAAACAAGATTGATTGTGCAAACAAGATTGCCTCCCCTAAGATACATTAAGGTATGATCTTGTTTATGTCGTCTATTTGGTGTTTGAGTGTTTGGCGTCTAGTTGATTTATTTAACATGGTATGTTTGCAAGTTGCTTGAATGTTTAATGAATTTCATAATATGAGTGTGTGTTCCAATGATCTTGTTTTAAGATGATTGTATGAACACATATGTGTTGAGACAATTGATATGTACTTTAATTTAGTTGACCTCAAATTGATAGGTATGATTGTGTTGATAGTTGGAACACGTGGTCAACATGTGTGAGAAGTTGCAGGGTAACATGATTGTCATTAGTATGACAAGGTAATAGTTGATGTGTTTATCTAAATAACAATTGGGTGATGTGGCAATACATAGGAAGCCTCGATTGTAGAAAGGAAAAAAGGAAAAGCAAAGGAATTGGGTAAGAATTCAGTTGGCTATGTTTGGAAACCCTAATTCCAAATGAATGAGTACTTTGCACACAGGCAGTCTTCTTAACCTTGATTTTTTCTGACATTATGTGGATATATGTTATATTCATGAACATGTACTTGACATGTATATTACCTAATTTTAGCTACAACTGGATTTGTCAAAGGATTGGAGTCCCTTGAGAGATGGTGTGGGTGTGTTCAGTTGTAATAAACATGCTTAGCACAACAATATCAAGTAACTGGTGTATTTTTATGTTTATTTATGCACTAACAGTTATGTGTTTATGGCAATATGATGCAGGGAATTACATGGCAAAGAGACTGTAGTGAAATCTTGAAGAAGGCTCAGGTTGAGCTTTCCTTTGGAAGCACTAGGAACCATGGGGATTGAGTCATGGTAATTGTTTTTAGTCTTGTGCTTTTGGTATTTTGGTGATTTGTTGTGCTTTATTATGGTTTTCTTATGTATACTGCAAGGCCTTGCCACTTTTGTTTTGGTGTCGTATTGTTGTTATTGGTTTTCATGATTTCATTCTTATTGTTTCATGGCTTGCCTTTTATGTTCTGAGTCTTAGGAATTGATTAGGGAAATGGAAAGTTAATGGAGCTTGGGCAAGCTGTGTGGTACACAAAAGGTAATGTAAGATTCAGATGAAGCTTTATGCATAAGTAAGCGTAATGGAAGGTAAGACTATAACAATCAGTTGGACTGGTTGGCTCCATTGTGGTAATGGACGGTGGTAGTACAAACATGAGAAGGGTAACCAAAAAAGGTAATGTAAATGGATCTAAGGTGTCAGATACCTTGACTACGTTGGGAACGATTGCTCTCAAAGTTGTGCATGGTGTGCACAGATAAAGGGTGATCTCTTAAACTTGACCTCATGATATTTGGTAATTATGATGTAATCATGAGTATGTTGATGTTTATATGTTTACATGTATGTATGTGTGCATATTGTTTTCTGATAGGACCATGGTTGTATTATGTTAATGTTTATGTATATGTATGTATGTATCCATGTATCTATGTCACTGTCTAACACGATCATCAGAAAATCATTCTTGTGGAGGAATGATTGCTTACGTAGGCGAATGACATGAAGAGGTTCCTAGTTTATGAGGAATCAAGTGGGAAGAGAAGTCCTGACAAATATACAAGGTCAATATCATGTGGTTATGAGTTGATATTATTCGATATATTATGTCTTTTTTATGGACAGGTAACTTGAGGGATACATCAGCGAAATGAAAGCAGTGTGGTTTGTGGCATGATGGGACAAGCATGGGTAAGACACTGGAAGAAATGTTACTTGGCAGAGATGGTATGGTTGGATGTGTGGTACTATTGTTGTGCATATGTTGTACATCATTCCTCTATGATGTTGTGTGCATGTGGTGTTGTATGTATATAGTGTGTGTACATGTTGTTATGCAATTATGTACAAGGTGGCACAAATACTGTTGTGTGCATTTGGTGCTCTACGCATGTTGGATATTGGTGTTGTGTACAAACGATGTTATGTACATGTTGGATATGTAGTGCTATGTATATCTGGTGTTGTGTGCATGTTGTACATGTGGTGCTATGTACATATGGTATTGTGTGCATGATTGTACAAGTGGTGTTGAGTGCATGTGGTGTTGTGTACATGCTGTACAAGTGGCATTGTGTGTAGGTGGTGTTGTGTACATGTCATGCATGTGGCATTGTGTACAAGTGGTTTCATGTAAATGTCGTGCATGTGGTACTGTGTACATCTAGCATTGTGTACATGTTGTATAGGTGGTATGATGTACATGTGGCATTGTCTACACATTGTGCAGGTGGTGCCGTGTACATGTGATGCTGAGCACACATTGTGTAGGTGGAGCTTTGTACAGGTGGTACTGTGTATGTGTTGTACATATGGTACAGGTTTACATGTGGTATTCTGTGTCTGCCATACATGTTGTGTTGAGTACATGTGGTACTATGTATGTGTATTATGTAGTTGTGGTATTGTGACATGCGTACTCATTGTGTTGTACTCTGTGTAGTACATGTATTTTGTTGTTTTGTATGTCAGGTATAGGTACATGTATTGTGTGGCATTGTACATCGGGTATAGATGTATGATTTGTGTTGTATATCAGGTGTATCTATATGCATTTTGTGGTGTCGAACGTTGTGTGCGGATGCATGTCTTGTGATGCACATTGTGTACATATATGTACATACATTAGATGTAGCTGTATGTGTTTTATGTCAGGTGTAGATGCATGTATTTGATGGTGTGGTATGTCATGTGTGGTTTTATGTGTGGGAGGTGCACTGTGCATGTGTGCACACTGTTGAGGAGAAAGCTCTTGGTGTTTTTCAGGTTTGGCAACCGATCCGGAGTGCGTACAGAATAAAGATAAGGTAGAAGTTAAGGATTGACTAAAGGATAAGTATAAGTATTTTATTTCAATTTAATTATGCATGTTATTTATGATTCTGGTCTATCATGATTACATGTGATCTATGATTCTAGTTTATGATGGTTACATGTGAGCTATAATTTTGATCTATGATGGTTGTTTTTCGAGCCAACCTGGTGTGACATATTTATAAATGATGATTTGGTCAAAGATGATAGTTTGACTTGTTGTGACAGGAAGTAAACAAGATTGAAATTGTACCTTATTGACGATCCACCAATGAGGTAAGATTTGAAGTTATTTCAATTTATTTTGAATTTAATGAAAGTTATGTGCTTGGTACAGGAAAGCATGAATTCTTCTTAGGTGGTTGAAATCGACTGCAAGAATTAGCAACATTGGAAAAAGGAATTGGAAAATGTAGCATTATTTTGTAGAGAACTTCAAGAGCAGGGCCATTGTGGAACAGTGGTAACCAATAGTGACCATTGATTTCCATGAGCACATTACGACCAGTATGATGATTTTAAGGCAGGGATATCCATTGGTTTTTGTATCTTCTAGTGTGAGAAGCCTTGCCAAGGGATGGAATAAACAGAATGGGGGTGCCAGTGAAACTTAGGAGGTGAGTGACTACACGAAAGGGGTGATCAGAATTCCTAAGGGACTATGTAGCAGAGAAGGGAAGGTCACGGATGGATTTTTTTTGGTCATTAGCATAGCTAGATGGAATCAGATGCACATTGGGAGTGTGCCTTGGAACAATGAGTTGGTAACTTTTCACTGAGAGGACACATGGTGTGGGATTGTAGCGTTGGACATTGGATGTAGATTTGACTTTGTAGTGGATTCTGGAATTCCTAGGAAGGAAGTGAATCCTAGTATTACTTTGAGGGTGGAGGTGTGAACCTCTGGATTCTCCTGTTGATTGATATAGGAATTGTATTCTCTTATTTTTTGGTTTATCAGATGTGCATATGTGTATATGTAGTTATTGTAAATATCGTAATGAGTTGTGTTATAAAGCTTCAGTAAATGGTATGTTTGGCATGTTTCAACAGTGGTCATTGTAAATATTGCAACGAGTTGTGTTATAAATCTCCATGGAAGTATGTTTTATTTCCATCAGTCTTGTTGATTATAGGTGTCATTGAACATCGAAGACATTGTTCCCCCAAGGGGGAGGGTTCTGTAACAACTCTAGTTAAACATTCATGTAAAAATATATATAAGGCCACAATCGATGGGACACGTATTCCAAGCTGAATGGTGGGGGAACATCCTATTAGGTGTAGATTTGGTTTATTATGGCAAAGGAAATTGGCAAAGGCAATGGCTATGGCTTTGGAAAGGCAAAATCGCATTTTTGGCACATTTATTTATGAAAATAATGGAAAATAGGAGAAAAGAAAGGTGAAAAGTCATAGGTTGCATGTGAGGAGGAAAATTAAGGAAAATAATGGGAAATGAAGAAAATAGAGGCCTTATTCATAAAAAGGCTTCTGAGGATCAGTTGACAGGGTCTTAGTGAGTGTAAGCTCTTAGCTCAAACTTGGTAAGTTCAGTTTTGGAGTTCTCTCATTATTCTCTCTCATATTCTTGGAGACTTAGGGTTTTCTTGGAGCACTATTGGAGATACATGGATTATTGGAGCAAGAAGGCAAAGGAAGAGCAAGAAAGTGCAAGAGGGAATCAGGATCAGTAGCTACATCGTATTTTCTTGCAGTTAACGAGTTGCATGTATGTTTCCTTCAGTAGTTTTGGCATGCATGGCATATGCATGTGGATTTTTGTTTGTGATATATCATTGGCATGGAGGATGGTTGGGATTGGCAGTGGATTGCCTAGCCTTTCGATTTCCTGGATAGCCATGGTGATTGTGGGTTTACCTTCATTGTTTATTTTTAGTTTTTTCTCATGCTTCCTTAGCTTGGGTTGACTTACTAGTCCTAGAAGCCCTGGTTGGAAAAACGCTCTAGAATCCTTGTAACAACTTAGGTTGAGTTACTAGTCTTGGAAGCCTTGGTTCAACAAATGCTATGGAAGCCCTTTGTGAGTTGAGTTATTAGTCCTTGAATCCCTCGTTAGAAAAATGCTCTCGAAACCCTGTATCAATTGTGGGTTGAGTTACTAGTCCTGGAAACCTTAGTTGGACAAATGCCCTGGAAGCCCTAGAAGGCTTGGATGGAGACCAATCTAATGATGGTTTTGGTGACGTCCGACCGAGTGGTAGAATCATTGTTTGATGGGTTGAGGTGGGTGGCCTCTCTAAGCCCTGTATGAGTTTTGATTCATGTGTTCTATGACATCCCACATTCATACTTGGAATATCACGCGAGGGTGCATGGCTGAAGAGAGATTTGGCTCGGCCATTATATGGCCAGGTGGAACGTGGAAGTCCCATCTCAGGTTTGGATTTTGCATCATTAATAAAAGGTTATTTCTCCTTGTACTTCTATGAGCATTATACTGGATTATATGAGGTTTATATGGTGGTGAGTTCATTGGTATTTTTGTCCCTGTTATGTTTGTTATGTATATGTTTTATGGTATTTTTTCTCCTTGATCATCAATACCATCAGTAATCTCTGACTACTAATAACACCAACAACTCCTCCTCAACTCACTCATGATAACTCTATTGTTGTCTCCATTTTTCACATTCCAATGAGTTTGCAAAAGCCTACTTATAAATAATTTTGGATTAATATTTTTTTCTTCAATTATTTTCATGTATTGTTGCATGAATCATTATTTTTACCTTTGTCACATTCACAAATTGTCATTTGATAGTGTTCATCAAGTTTTAAATCTATAATCTTCAGTTTAAATTCAACCTCTGAGTTAAACTATTGTTTATTTTCTTATTTTAGCATTCTAGCATTTTAAGAGATTTTAGCAAAGGATTTTCTAATTTTGGTGAACCTCTAGGTTTTTCAACACTGCTAAATCTGCCTCTTAACAGTATCTTCTGCTATCATAACTCTAAATCTTATTCTATTGCCAAATCAAGCTGCCAGCTCATTTATGTAATTTAGAGTTCTACTATCATGTTTGGCTTAGCTTTCAAACAGTGCCATTGTATTAAATTTGCCGACTCGTTCATCCATGCACATGCCCATATCACTTTACTCTTGGTCCAACATAATGTTAATATTTCGCTACTAAATATGATGCCAAAATTGATTCACAACCTTTTTTATTTTATAAAATAAAATTACTACCAATTCCACCGAATTTTTCCTTTAGCTCCTTTTGTACTAGCACCTAACTACTTTCCTTCCATAGTACCGGGTATCGTGACCATTGTCTAGGCCTTTAGGTGCTAAACCATTTTTAGGCCTACAAGGGCTCAATATTCTTTGTTAACTGATCTATGCCCTTGGTCTTCATACCCGCACGACGTGACCGAATCCCAGCACTAATGCTCATAGCCCCTCTGTCCGACGCTTTTGTCAAATTATGTTATGGGCTCGTGGGCTTCCGAGCATGTCCCACCTTAATACCTCCGCGAGTTATTCTTTGGATACTCCTTTGGCTTCCTCGATATTCATTTCATCACTATATGTGCTCTCTACAGTGGAGTCGAGTTCCCGGATATACGATGCTCTTGTGAGATTCTAATTCTAAAAAAGTTACAGACCCATAGACTTCTGGATATGGCCCACTACTCTATGCTTCTGCTACACCACCATCCATTGTTTATCACACACTTGGTCCACTCATGGTACCACGCAACTACATAAGCCCAAATCCCAATTTAATTACTTCATAGTTCTGGGGGGTTCCTAGAATGGCCCATTGTTCCTTCTCTTCCTCTGAACGACCAATACTTCACTTGTTGGCCCACTGGCGATGCTCGACTTCTCCCCCTGGATCACTTTTAAATAAAGTTACGGGCTTCTACATTTTCTGAGGTTTTAGGCATGATCCTGCTACCCTATCTCAATTTCTATTCTGGATAAGGTTACAGACTTCTAGTCCTTCTTGGGTTTTGGGCTTTTGGACCTATTCCCGCTACCTTGGTTCATTGTTGTTACAGGCTTCTGGGCCTTCTAAAATTTGACTTGGGGTCATAGAACCTTCATTGGATCTATCTCACAAACTAGGAGGCCATTTTCAACAACCACAAATCATTGTAAATATTTTTCTGAGCTATTTCCATCCATGTGGGTTTCAATTGCATGTGATATGATTTGTTGCTGCATAACTGGCTCCAAATTCTCTGCATCATTATTGTTACCGTGCTTATCCCCAATCTTCTTCTTGTCCATGGAACCTAATATTCTGAGGAATATCTTTGATGCCTGTGCCACCAATTGACACCATGTTCCCATCAATGACAACATATTTCAAACATTCTCCTCCTTTGGTATTGATGACAACACCAAAATCAAACAAAACATCCTTAGCAAAAAATATCGACTTAAATTGTCTCCTTTGAGTGTTGCTCCCCCAGATATGCACTTCTCTTATCCTTAACTTGTTCTGATGTTATGGTGTTGTTGTTTTTTTTTTGTTTTTTTGGTTGGATCACTAACACTTCTCTTTTACATTTTGATTTATCACTATGGATCTCTCCATGTATCACTCCCCCTCTGACATCAATGGAAAAGACACCAACACGCTCCCCCTATCACCATGCTCCTCTTATCAATAGTATTTCTTTGTTATGTGTATCCAATGGACCTGGCAGCTTCATCCTAATGTGCTGAAAATACAACAACTTCCTCTTAAAGGAAGAGTTAGTGTAGGGATGCAATAGGAACAACTCCCAATGTTTGTCTCAAATTCTCAAATAGTTCTCTAGGAAGCAGCTTGGTGAAAATATCACAAGATTGTTCTTTTGTAGGAACACACTCCAACTTTGCAATTATATTAGAAACCTGCTCTCTCAAGAAATGATACTTGATTGGAATATTCTTTGTCTTAGAGTGAAAATTTGTATTTTTTTACATGCTTATTGCACTTATATTATCACAAATAATGGGATGAGAGGTTGATCATAGAACACTTGTACATCCTACAAGGTATTCTTCATCCACAATAGTTGAGTGCAACCAGAGGTTCATGTAATGTGCTATGCTTCATATGTATATAAGGAAATGGATGCTTTCTTCTTGCTCAACCATGAAACTAGACACTCTCCAAGAAAGAAAGCACCACCACTTGTGCTCTTTCAATCATTTACATCACCTGCCAAATTAGCATTTGTATAACTAGTTAATGAAAATTTGTTACCTCTGGGTGCCACAGTCCATAATGCATTATTGCTTTGAGATATTTAATAATCCTCTTGGTTGTTAATAGAGCTCTTTGCCTAGGTGTTGCTTGGAATGATTCCAACTATAGCAACGATTTCCATAATGTTTGTTCTTGAAGTTGTCGAATATAAGAGATTTCCAATAATAGATCTGTATAAATTTTGGTCTTCCACTGGAGATTCATCCATTTTCTAAGTTTGCAACCTGTCATCATTAGTGTTCTCACTAAAGAGCATTCCTCCATGCCAAATTTCTTCAACACTTATTTGAGATACTTACTTTGAGATATGAAATTTCCTCTGGGTGTTTGTGTAATCTCTAATCCAAGGAAGTAAGAAATCTCTCCATTCATAGACATCTCTAATTCATCCTTCATATCAGCTGCAAATTCATTAGTTAAAAAATATGAATCACTGACAAAGATAATGACATCAACATATACAACCACCATGATAATTTTTCCATCCTTTTCCATGACATATAAGTTGTTGTTAGTTGTGCCTCTTTTGAATCCATAGTTGAGTAGGTAGTTGTCTATCTTAGAATACCAAGCTCTAAGGGATTGCTTGATACCATACAAGGCCTTCTTGAGTCTGAAAACATAATCTGGTTTCTCTTTTTATACTTCCTCCTGCATTTCTCCATTGATAAAAGGTAGATTTGACATCCATTTGATAGATTTTGAATATCTTAAAGCAAGAAAATGTGAAAAACATTCTTATTGCTTCTAATATAGCAACAATAGAAAACGTTTCATCAAATTCTAGTTCTTATATTGGAGCATAGCCTTTCCATACCAATCTAGCTTTCTTTCTTACCACTTCTCCACGATCATTTAATTTATTCCTGAAAACCCACTTTGTGCTAATGAAATTCTTATTAGCAGGTATTGGAACAAGTTCCCAAGTCTCATTTTTTCTATTTGATCCAATTCTTCATGCAGTGATTTTAACCAATTTTGGTCTTGATTGGCTTGTATAACATCCTTTGGTTCCTCCATGGACAATAGAGCAACATGTGTTTATGCAGGGGGATTAAGTAGCTTCCTTCTTGTATGAACACCAGAATTTAGTTCTCCAACAATTTGATCAGCTGGGTGGTTCTTTTGCACATACCTTGAAGGATCTTTATTTCAAGGACTATAGGGTTCTTCATTGTTTTCTTCCTCTGCATATGGCTCTTTAAACTCTTCACCAGTGTTGACTAGAATTGGGTGTGTATTATATTCTTTCCATGACTAGCCCCATCTGTGAAGCCAGGGGGTCAGAGGGGGGGCAACTAGCGACCTCTTCGTTGTGCAGGGCATAGCAGGAGGGTCACAGGGGGGGAGGGAACCCTCGCTATTGGGGCGTTTGAGGGGGGTAGTAGCCCCACTTTACAGGGTCTGGGGCAGCGCCCGGGGAAAGTTTTTTTTGGACCCTATATTAGGTGGGCAGATGTAAATATGGTTTTGTGCATGTATTTTTCACATGGTTTTCAGCATGATGGTTTTCTTCCCATGGTATCTTGTAGATCCGGTCAAGGGAACTATGGTAATGTTCTAATCCAGGATTAATGGATTAGGTTTTCTGGATGCTTCGACATGTATATATATGTATTGTAACATTGAAAGGAATATAATGAAAAATCAATCTTGTAGTCCTGATTTTGGGATCTAGGGGAAAATATGTGTGTATAATTTTTTTATGTTTATGCTCTCTCGCATTGTTTATTTTTTGTTTTTTAAGAATTTTTTTGCAGGTAATTTTTGTACAGGGTTAACACCTACAACTAGTTCATTATAGTTTCTTTTTAATGATTGTTTCTCTTCATGCTCAATGTATTCATCCACTTTGACATCAATAAATTCAACAATACTCTTGGTGTTAGTGTTGTAGAATCTATATCCTTTTTTGTCGTGTGAATATCCCAGAAAAATGCCTTCTTCTTCTATTGGACTGAACTTTCCAAGTTTCTCATCATTTTGCTTGATATAACATTTGCTACCAAAAACTTTGAAGTTCTTAATTATTGTAGGTCTTTCATGCCACAGTTCATTGATAGTTTTTTCATTGTTTTATGAATAGCTTCTTCCCAAAACCTCTACTAAACATTCCTTTCAATCATCACGGATCTGCCTAATTATTGCACCAATCTGTTTTCTCTTTTTGCTACACCATTTTGTTCGGGAGTCTCTATTATGGTAAACTGCTTTTTGATTTTGTTCTTCTTGCAAAATTTAGCAAATTCTTTTGAAGTGAACTCGCCTTCATTGTCAGGCTTTATCCTTTTGATCTTACAATTAGTTTCATTCCCATCCATGGATTTTAACTCTTTAAAATTCTCACAAGCTTTAGATTTCTCTATGAGGAAGGAAACTCACATCATCATGCTGAAATCATCAATTATTAACATAAAATATAATTTACATATGAGTTACGTGTTCTTCACAAGAACGCAACACAATAAATATATACACATAAACATAGAGATGTAGTAGAAATAAAACTTGATTTCATTAATATCAAAGAACTAAAATATGCTTACATTTAGAAATGGAAATAAAATAGCTTGGGCAATGGTAGCTTATACTTGAGAAGAAATGTGGTGGCTACATGCCTCTGAACTATGTTAGAATGAGGCTCGAGGGCCTTTTTATTATTGAACAACACGGGAAAACCCTAAGCAACCAAAACCCTAACCCCAAGAGATGGAACGCTAAGATTTTGTGGGCCCCGTTGGGGTTAGTTGCACAATCAACTTCCTGGGGTCGTAACTTGTTCATATTATCTCTATTTTGTGCGTACAATAGCTCATTGGAAATATGACTACTGACAATAGTAAATGTTGTTATAAATAAGGAAACTGATGAAACTAACTAGAGGTCCTGGTGGAAGAGGTGGGTGGGCAATAATATCCACCTGGATAAATCCTCCCTTCTTAGGAAGAAATGGTGCCCATTTCATGCAGAGCCTCCATGAGGTGAGGAAATTTCTATTGAACCTAGTCCCTGGTGAACCACTTGTTGTGGTGAAGGAGTTGGCTCACTTTGACAACTCGATATAGTTGATCCTCCATTGGAGAGTGTTCTTGATCTACATTTCGATGATCTGATTAGTTGTGGCTTGTTCCATGTAGTATGGGTTTCACTCTATTGGTGTGAGTTGTTTTGCAATGTTGGATGTGTCTAGCAATGGTAGAAAATATGCCCGATGGCGGTCCACATTGAATACTGGGTGCAGGCCAAGTAATGGTGGAATGTTGAGCTCAAAGGTATTGCCCCTGTAACTTTGGTGATGGTGTATGACCATATCAGGGTAGGCGAGGCTTGTGGTGGGGACGAATGAGGCGTTCCTTCTACAAATGTAGCCAAACTTTGTCACGCACTTAAAACTTGTGTGGCACTTGATGTTGATCATGTCGTTGATTGTACTTAGCATTGGCTTTGTCCAATATGTCATGGACCTACTAGTAGATGTGATGAACTCTTAATGAATTTATTATTCCTGTCCACTTCAGACTGGAAATGAGTTGAATCTGCCTGAGTAGTTGCAAATGGTATGGCCACATCAATGGGATATAGTGGTTGGAATCTCAATCCCACTTCAAAGGGGATGTGGCCAATTGAGCTATGGAGAGCTCTGTTGTAGCTATGTTAGACATAAGGGAGGCTTTCATCCCATGTGTGTGGATGCTTCGAGTTGTACATGCACAGAATGTGTATGATCATCATGTTGGCGACCTTTGTTTTGCCATCAATTTGGTGGTAGAAAGTCATGGACTTAGTGAGCCTGGTATCCAACATTGACCAAAGACTTGACCAAAATGTACTTAGAAACCTACTGTCTCGATCTAAGATAATGGAATATGGGATCCCAAAGTGTACCCATACTCATTCAAAGAAGAGCTTAGCAGTGGCTTCTATTGTGATACTCTTCTTGCATGCCATAAGAATGGCCATCTTAGAGAATTTGTCGATGACCACAAAAACGCAATCATTGCCATGCTTAGTAGAAGAAAGGCCCGAAATGTAATCCATGGAGATTCATTCCTAAGGTCAAATAGGAGTAGGTAGAATAGTATATAGGCCTTTCTTCTTGATGGTCGGTTTGGCAATGGCATGGGCAATGCAAGATTTGATGTACTTCCCAACATCATGTCGAAGGTTCGACCAATAAAAATACTTCTACAGCACTACCATTATTTTCTCTATCCAAAAATGTCCAACGACCCAACTGTAGTGCACCTCCCAAATCATCTTGGAATTCTCACTTGAAGGAACACAAAGGTGTCTTAGGTGGCATAACAGTGCATCCTAGAGGTGAAAATTTGGAACTTTCTTGCCTTCTAGGAGCGTCTAGTATGTGTTTCCTAATTATGGATCACTCATGCAAATATGTAACCACCCCGTAGTCTCGTGCCCACAAGATTTGGGCACAGTGGTCAATGCCATGACTAGTGATCGACTAAGGTAGTCTGCAAAATTTTTGGTGTTTCCCTTCTTGTACTAAAAGTTCAAATGGAACTGTTGCGGATATATGGACCATTTCTAATGGTGATCGTTCTACAACTTCCTCTGTGTTTGTATGGACTGTAGGGGTTGGTGGTATGTGTGGATTACTAATTCCTTCCCTAGAATGTAATGCTTCCATTGTCAGTAGTCTTGTACAATTAATACATCTCTTTTTCATAGGTGGGATAATTCTGGATTGTTTCTGAAAGTGTCTCACTGTGATATGTCATTGGATGCCCCTATTGAGTAAGAACTTGTTGTAGTGGCTAAAACCACCCTAAAAAAAAATTGGCCTGCACCAATTTCGGAGCCTCCCTTGAAGAGTTCACTTGATGACTGCACATACTCAGGTTCACTCCATGATCTCACGTGATTCCTTACATCCGCCTTGCTTGTTCATTGCATTCGAGTCTTTGCATGTTGATGTCTAAGTCATGCTTGGAACCATGTTCTGGTTATGCTTAAAGTCTACGCTTCCTATGTGCTTGGTGTATTCACTATGAGAACATCTGTCGCACTCACACACGGAGTCACATTCACTGTTGCGGAAGCATCGTCTCAATCAATGAATGAGCAATCATGAGTGTCGCAATTGTTGCTTACACCATCGGTCAGTCTTGTTGAACATATGTGTTTGGGTGGTTTGCTTGTTTCGAGTGTGTGTGCGTATGATCACCTATGCATATTTCGATTGTTCACACACTTAGCCATTTTTGTCGAAATCTATGATGACCAGACTCCCCTCTAACAATGGACCATCACCCTACCATTGACTTGATTGACTATCAACCAGAACATCATAGAAGCACAAAGCTAGTATTTTCAAGCTATGCTGCCCGTGAGCAATTCAGTTAGCTCTCATGTTGACCACCCAGACAGTCAGACCCAGCAGTCACCCTAGGACTGACTCCCCTCCAAAATTGTGCAAAGGCCACTGACCCCACCCGCTCAACTAACTGAAGAAATTGTGTAGATAGGTCAAATAGACATCAAGTGCCCATCCCTGTCTCCCTCAGAAAATTGTGCAGTTTCCCTAGTCAATCATCCCAACAGTCGACCAACTGTTCATCTCAAAAATTGTGCAATGTTCATGAGCAAGCCTTCAGTTTCCCATCAGTAAGCGCAGCTCAAAAATTGTATAGAGATTGTCAGCAGGCTGGCCTCCCAGCCTCAGTGCAGTTTTCCTTTCCAGCAACCCCTAATAGCGGACTGTTAGTTCTCTCTGGGAATTGTGCAGTTTCTACTGCCAATCTCCCGGGTAGCCAACTGGAAGTTTCCTCTAGGAATTGTGCAATTTTGGCTACCAGTGACCCCAATAGCCAATTGGCAGTTCCCTCTAGGAATTTTGTAGTTTTGGCTTCCAGTCTCCCAGGCAGTTCCCCCGAAAAACTGTGCAATCCCAGCCTGCTGACCCTTCATGCAGCCTGGCCTGTTCCTCCATAAAATTGCACAAATCTAGCTGTCCAACCTCGCTACCCGTTCATCTTGGAAAATTCACAGAGCATGTCTACCTTGCCCTCCAACAGCCCAAACTGCTCCTCCCAAAATTTGAGCAATTTTGCCTCCCAGCCAAGTCAAACCTTGCAGATAGTCACTATCGACTTAGATTACCTGTCTCCATCTCTCATTGACTCTTGCGCAATTCTGATCAGCAATTTCCTGGATCCATCATCCCACAACACAGCCTTTCTTCCTCTCCCAGTCGTCTGCATCCAAATGATCATGTGTCATGGTAGACTATGAGGTTTTATATTTGATGTCATATCATCATGAGTGACTACAGGTACAGGTACACCAACGAACATAGCAAGACGACGAATGGGATGAACGAAGGGAGCACATGCAGAATGATAGGTTCACCAACAGATGAACAGATGAAGCATGCGAAGCGGATGAATGCGATAAACATGCACCTTCGCGAACAGATGAGCCTATCAAGCCTTCCAACATGTAAACAAGGAAAATCATGCTAAAGCTTCATGGAGAGAACCAAGGACCATCGAAGACTCCGTGCACTTTGGTATGTGGAGGTGAAGCTATGATACACCATGAAGCCATCCATCACCTAGCAGCACTTTAGCTCGACATGCACTCCAACAGCAACACAAATGTACCAGCATTGTCATGTCAAGTCATGTTGAGTCACATCATGAGTCATGTCGCCCACATCCTCACTATGGCCTCGTTGTCAATAAATGTGATGTAATGTGGAAGTCCAAGAGACCCACTTGTTCAACAAAGAGTCATGTAATTTGAAGAGTCATGGAAGTCAAACAGTCATGAGCATAGTCGAACAACCACAAGGGTCAGTTTCACCCTTGGCTATAAATACCCCCTCATTTGTACATGTAAAGGGGTTTTCACCTCACCTACACCCACATGGCCAAGAGAGTCTATAAGCTCTTCTTTGAGGAGTAAGTAGTGGCTCCAATGCCCCACTGACCGGGTTAGTGATGTATGGTGTAATGATGTGTCTTGGAACTTTCGCTGAATTCAGAATCCTGTTAACAGGCCAGCACGTTTTCACACATGTATTGTATATATTGCAAGACTGATATTTAACACTTGTAATGCATGTTACTTTAACCTGTGTTCTACATATAAACTGTTTCATTTGTTGTAATGCATAATGTGTTAATGGAAATGTGTTGTATATGTTGTTAATGGTGTCCCATCTGTGTCGACTTTTCTGTCAGACATCAGACAAACCTTTCACCTGAACATTGCTATAACAACTGTTGCACTCGTTCGTGTTAGGTTCCTATACCAATAGGAGTCATAATTTTGAATGGCTAAGGTCAAGCCTTGTAATATGTACATACCTTTTCTTTCTACAAATGTTTTCCATATTAAAAAAATAAAAAATATGAAGAGGGTATGTCCTAAAACAGAAGTTAAAGGACAAAAAGAAAAAAGAAAAAAGGTCCAAAGAAAAGTGAAAAAGATGAGCCCCAAAAAACAAAAAGAGGCCATGAAATTGTACAAGTCTAAATGTCACTACTATTTACTTTATGCAAAGTAATTATTGTGTGCAGCTTGTGAGTCATGCCACAATCCAGGGTAATACAAATATGTAATCTTGATTATATCATGCTTTAAATTTCATGTTGATAGTTAGAGAATAAAATCTGACCAAACTGTTTAATCTTGGTAGATCATTAGGCTAGGTAGAGTAAAATAAAAGGAGCTCATCAGTTTAATCTAAGCCCTTGGATGATATAGTGATAGAATTAGATAGTTTGCTTTGTGAAAAGAAAAGGAAATGTTTTAATAAGGGTTTGCTAGTCTAAATGCACCCTAATAAAGTGAAGAAAAAAATGGTAGGACAAGTAGATGGGTAAGTAGAAGAAAGGTTGCATAAATATGATGATAGGGCAAAAAGCATATTTATCATATCTCATCGTAGGTTTCAAATGTAAATGGTCAATCAAGCATGAAGATGGATTTCAAGGTTAACTGATCAACTTCCCCCATTCATTTTACCTATTTTACTTAAATAATTTCCCACAATAAAGTTCTAAGTACTAAAAAAACTCTAAGTCAAAGGGGCTCAGAGCATTTCTCTGACTTCTGGAGGGACCGGACCCTTGGCTCAATTACTTATAGATACCAAGTACCAAATTCCCCTCTAAAACTTCATCCCCGCTTCATTTCATTCATTTCCCTAAATAATACCCATTTTCCTAAGGTTAAAACATTATTTTCCTAGGGAAAGTAATCACCCCATGTAAAACCCCTTTTTCCCAAAAAACCCAGAAAAACACTTTAGCCTAAGGTATAATGCACATGTGTGGAAATCAAACAAATCACAGAAAATACATTATGCTTAGCACAATTTATTTCCGCCATTTTCAGATTAACTTCTAAACTTCTATACATTAATACCCTTTCATGTATGTACATATTAAATCCCTTACATAATATCCCTAGACCTAGTTTTAACTATAAAACTACGAATTTCACCCAAACCCTGACAAAGCTTACTAATTGATCGATTCGTGATTAGGTTAAGTAAAACCCCGCAAATCACCCCTGCCACCTAATTTCATCATTAACCCATGCTTAATCAC
>APFE030227269.1:14521-28067 GCA_000404065.3 Pinus taeda | reverse complement strand
CCCATATCACTTTTAAATAAAGTTACAGGCTTCTAGGTCTTCCAGGCTTCCAGGCTTTCGGGGTCGTTCCCACAACCCTAGCTCAATTGTTATTCTAGATAAGGTTACATGCTTCTAGGTATGTTCCCGCTACCTTAACTCACTATTTTACAGTGTTTTGGTCCTTCTAAAATTTGACTTGGTGTCATACAAATTTGACTAGCTCTATCTCACACACTAGGAGGCCATTTACAAACTTCCACATATCACTGGAAAATGTTTTCTAAGCTCTTTACATCTAGGTAGATTCAGTTGCATTTGATATGATCTGCTACTCCAAAACTGGCTCTAAAGTCTTGACATCATTACTACTACTGTGCTTATCCCCAATATTCTTCTTGTGCTTGGAACCTAATCTTTTGAGGCATCTATTTGACACCTATGCCACCAATTGACACCTTGTTGCCATCAATGACAACATATTTCCAATACATTATTACACATAGATACCTGATGTGTTGGAGAAGATAAAAACACTGGGGCTACAATATTTTTTTACCTACCCTGGTGCCCTCCCTGAAAATTACTTCCTGGGGCATTTTTGGAAGACATAAGCACTGGCCCAATATACGTTCCAGGCACCATTGTTGTTTGCATTCAACACCTCGGTGCAAAGTATCATAGATTGTATGAGATGGTGTTTTTTTAATATTAAAGCATCAGTTCTTTTATAAATTTAATGCATTAGTGCTCCAAAAATTTCTTTCCAGTCCTGGTGCTTTTATTTATATTCATGGCACCAATGATGTTATATTAGTAGTGCACTAGTGTGATGTTTCCAATAATTGCATCACTAAGAAAGCATCTGCTAAAACCGTCATTCACCCATATTTTTTGAGTTGTGATGAAGATTCGTTATCACTTATCTAGGTGTACATTGGTGGTCACCCGCCTATTCCACCTAGACCTCAAACGATTTCATCGGTTTCATTGATTATAGCACATTTTACTACTTTTAGCAGGGTTTGGGTAGTGAACTTTCGGAGCTATTTTGACCCCCTAAATGGCATCTTTTTAGCTCCACAATAATGACATTACCATAGGCATGGGCTTCTTGTAAATACTTTCGTACTCAAATATATATTTCTAATGAGGTATCATAAACACCAAACAGAGATCATATGACCAAGTTACTACCCTGGGAATTTGGCTACTCAACTAACCCCAACGGAACCCACAAACTATTGGCATTCCATCTATTGGGGTTAATCTTTTATTTTTTTAGGGTTTCCCCTTTTTGTTCAATAATAAAAAGGCCCTTAAGCCTCATTGTAACACAATTCATAGGCATGTAGCTACCACATCTCTTCGCAGAGATAATAGTACCATCGCCCAAGCTAGTTTATTTACATTATGATTGTAAGCATCTTTTAGTTCTTTGATATTAATGAAATAAAGATTTATTATGTTGCATCTTTTTTTTTAAGTTTATATCTATATTTTTTTACATTCCTACATAAGGTTGGATCAGTGGTATCAAAGTGGTATGCTTTTTCTCTATTTTTCTTTGCATGTCCCCAAAGAGATCAGGGTATAAGGAGTTAGGGCTTGAACTAGTTGAACCTTTGCAAGACCAGCCTTGCAAACCCCAACAACCTCCCATAGTGGAAGAAAATAAAGATGAGGGAGCAAGAGATCCTTTCAAAATATTGCTTGAGGAAGCCCTAGAGCGACAAAGGAACATGATGATGGATAACTTTGCCTAGATCCTTTGATGGCTACCCACAAGTGACACATCTTCATCTAGCACTCTGGAGGCGCCACTCCATTTAAGGTACAAGTCAACTTTGACATTCCCATATTTGAAGGCTTGATAGATGCAGATGTTGTAGATAGATGGCTAAATTTTTTGGAAGGATATTTTTTAGTTCATGGCTTTTCTAATTGGGAAAATACTACTTTTGCACTCCTCAAAGTCGCCCCCCATGTCAAGGAATGGTGGGAAACCTATTCTAAATAGAAGGATGAGAGGGAACCCTCACTATTTTCAGCCACGCCCACTTGGAATTCTTTCTGAGACACCAACAAGGAATAATATTACCCTATCAGGAGCTATGAAGATAAATAAATAAATTGGACCATGCTGCAGCAAGATAGGGACCAAGACATGTCAAAGTTCACAAATATTTTTCATACCCTTAGCGACATTTTGTACTCAAGGATTCTGAGATACATTTTGTACTCAAGTACCGCAGTTATCTACACAAGTACATCTAGGATGAGATGGAGTTTTTAGACATCTCCCTTCTTGGCGTTGCCTATCGATACGATGTCAAGGTCGAGCAGAAATTTAAGCAAAAGAAGCGAGACTTCAAATCTATGAATCTAAAATAAGGGAAAGGCACCCCCCAACCACAGAACAAATGATAAAGCCAAGGTGGCATGACCCAAGTTAACCCGACAAAGCCGTAAGCAAAGAAAAACACCTTGAAGACAAAGAAGGACACAGGGAAATGGTGAGAGTTCCATAAGAGCCCTACTCACAACATGAGTGTTGAACCAAGCAATCTTTGGTGGCCGAGATGAAGGCTTTTGAATCAGGTGCATGTCCTAACTCTAAGTCAGAACATAATAAGGGGAATGATAAAGGGGAGAATATTATTGATGCCAATACTAGTGCCACCATTTCCACCGCCAAGATCCATAAGATTGAGCCTCGAGATCCAGAGGAGGGGAAGTGGATATTCCACTCAAAATGTGGGTGAAGGGTTCTCCGCTATAGTTCATTTTCGATAGCAGAAGTCAAAAGAACCTCATTTCAGTAGAGGTCATGAAGTGGTTGGGTGTACCAACCACACCAATCCCACAGCCATACAGTGTCACCTTCCCTATAGCATCATGCCCTTCACAGATGAGGTACTGTGTGATCGTGTTCCTCTTGAAGTTTGTGATGTATTATTAGGCTAACCATACTTGTGAAAGCATCATGTTATGTATGAGTCTAGGCCTTGCACTATTATTATTTCTTTAGGAAATAAGTTATACATGATACCGGAGGTAGCACCGCCCACCGTCATCTCTTTAATCTCTACGAAGCAATTCATTAAGATCATTTCCTATACCAGGAAATTTTTCTTCCTTATGATTCGTCCTAAGGGAAAAAAGAATATTGTGACCACATCCACAACCTCCATACAAGACTCCTCCACATGTCAACAACAGATAGATAAGGTCGTGGAGGAGTACAGAGACACCTTCACCTCAAACATAGGGGTACCCCTGCACTATCAAGTCAAGAACTCCATCGATCTGACCCCACAGGCGCAACATACCGATATGCCAACGGTCTATTATAGAGAATAATGAAATTACTTAGCTAGTTATGAACACGTGTCAGGATCTCTTCTATGTTACTGGTTATGAATTTTATCACAACCATTATGAAGAATCCAGGAATGATAATGCACAAGTTACCCTATTAAGAGGAAGATTCAGGAGCTGTTACAAAAAGGGAACATGAGGCCAAGTTCATCACCTTGTGGGAGCCCGATCATGTTGGTATAGAAGAAAGACGACACTTGGAGACTCTATATTGACTATCGAGCATTGAATAAGATGACTATCTGGAATAGGCATCCAATCCAACGAATTGATGACATTCTAGACGAGCTCAAAGGGGCCAAATATTTCAATAACATTGATTTGAAGTTCAATTATCACCGAGTTCCAATAAAATCCTCCAATGTGTGGAAGACTTCCTTCAAATCCAAGTAGGGCCTTTTTGAATGACTGGTCATGCCTTTCGAGTTGACGAATTCCCATGTAACCTTCATGAGGTTGATGAATGACCCCTTGCGGTCCTTCACCAACTCATTATTGGTAGTGTATTTGGACAACATCCTGATCTTCATCCAAAGTTGGGAAGAAAACCTACACCATATTTGGAAGGTCCTCTAAACCCTAAGACAACACAAGTTGTGTGCCAATTTAGAGAAATGCACTTTTGGTATGACCCAGACTCAATATCTCAGGTACATCATTGGTGAGCAGGGTTTGCATGTGGACCTAGGCAAGGTTCAATTTATTTGATATTGGCTAGCCCCAACCACTCTAACAGAGCTACGCATATTTCTGGGTCTTGTCAATTTCTACCGCAAGTTTGTGTTGGGTGTCTCTCGTATCACTTGGCCTTTGAGTCAAGTCACTAAGGGTGGAGTGAAAGAAAAGTTCTTTTGGTCTAAATCCCAACAGAAGTTTCCTTTCGAGTTGAAGCATCGCCTCTGCTTTGCACCATTTCTCACATTCCTAGACCTGCAGCAACCATTTGATATTAAGACAGATTCTTCAGACTATGTTATCAGGGTAGCTCTTACTCAACTAGGGAATCTGGTGGCATATCACAATGAGACACTTTTAGATAGTGTGAAAGTATCCAACCTATGACAAAGAGATGTATTCCATTGTTCAAGCTTCCTAGCAATGGAAGCATTACATTCTATGGAAGGAGATTGTCATCCACATAGAACACTAATCCCTACAATTCATATAGACACAAGGAAAGTTGCAGAACGATTACCATCAGAAATGCTCCACATACCTGCAACAATTCCATTTGAACATCATGTACAAGAAGGGAAGCACCAATAATGTTATAGACTGCCTCAACCGACCATTGGTCATAGCGCTGACCATTGTGCTCAACTCTTGTGGACACCAGAATTTGTAATGGACACATCTTTACAATAGTGATCCAGAATTTGACACCACATACTAGATGCTCCTAGAAGGTAAGAAAGTTCAAGGATTTCACCTCCAAGGCACACTATTATGCTACCTAGGACACGTCTGTGTTCCTTCAATTGAGCATGCCAAGATGATTTTGGAGGCGCACTACAATCAATTCGATAGACATTTTGGGGTAGAGAAGACAGTGGTACTGTTTCACAAGTATTTTTATTGGCTAAACCTTCGATGGGATGTTTGGAAGTACATTAGGTCCTACACTGCCTGCACCATTGTCAAATCTACAATCAAGAAGAAAGACATATATACTCCCTTGCCTACCCTTGCCTAACCTTGGGAATCTATCTACATGGATTACATGTCATGCCTTCCTTCTACCAAGCATGGAAACTACTGTGTTTTGTGATCGTCGACCGATTCTCTAAGATGGTCATTCTAGTGGCCTGCAAGAAGATTATCATAGCACAAGCCACTATCAAACTCTTATTTGAATGAGTATGGATACACTTTTGGATCCTATAGTCCATTATCTCAATTTGGGATAGTCGTTTCCTAAGTGCATGTTGGTCAAACCTCTAGTCATTATTGGATACCAATCTCACTAAGTTCACAACCTTCCACCCCCAAATTGATGGCCAAAAAGAGATCGTCAATAGAATAATCATGCACATGATGTGCATGTACAACTCGAAGCACCCACACACATGGGATAAGAGCCTTCCGTATTTCCAGCACAACTACAATAGATCTCTCCACAGCTCAACTGGCCACAACCCCTTTCATGAGGGATTGGGATTCCAGCCACTATGTCCCATTGATGTTGCCATACCATTTGCAACTACTCAGGCATATTCAGCTCATGTCCAATCCAAATCTGACAGGGTAACACTTCATTGAGTGCATTCATCACATCTTCCAGCAAGTCCATGATATATTGGACAGAGCAAATGTTAAGTTTAAACAACATCATGATCAGCATCGGGTACCACACAAGTTCCAGGTGGGCGACAAATCTTGGTTACATTTGTAGAAGGAGAGCCTAGATAGGCCCCAACGAAAGATTCTCCCACTCCAATATGGGCCTTATACCATCACTAAGGTTGTATGGGATAATTCTTTCGAGATCAACATTCCACCGTTCCTTGGCCTGCACCCAATATTCAATGTGGATCAGTTGTAGCCATATTTTCCCCCATTGTTGGACACATCAGAAATTGTTAAGCAATTGACACCAATAGAGCTCAACCCAAGCTGCATTGAACGTGCCACAACTGATAGGATCATAAATATGTAGATCAATAACACTCGCCATCAAAGGATTTTTCTATTTCGAGTTATCAAAGAAGGCCAACTCCTTCACCAGGGTAAGTGGCTCACTAGGGACTAGGTTCAATAGAAATGTACTCACCTCATAGATGCTTTCAATGCAATGGGGGCCATTGCTTCCTAAGGGGAGAGGATTGATCTAGGTGGATGTTAGTGGCCACCTGCCTATTCCACCTAGACCTTCGGTCAATTTTATCAGTTTCTTTGATTATAGCATAATTTACTATTTTGAGCATTTTTTCAAGTCCTGAACTTTGAGAGTTGTTTTCACCCCCTAAACGACATTTTTTTAGGTCTGAATCAAGATAATAGCCTTAGGAATTCCAAAAATCCTGTAGTGCTTGGATATATATTTTTAACAAGGTATTGTATGCGCCAAATAGAGATCATATGACCAAGTTATGACCCTAGGAAGTTGGTTGCCCAACCAACCCCAATGAGGCCCACAAACTCATGGTGCTCCATCTCCTAGGGTTAGGTTTTTGGTTTTTTATGGTAACCCCTTATTGTTGAATAATAAAAATTCCCTTGAGCCTCATTGTAACACATTTCAAAGGCATGTGGCTGCCACATCTCTTCTTATAGATAAGCTATCATTGCCCAAGCTAGTTTACTTCCATTCTACTTGTAAGCATCTTTCAGTTCTTTGATATTAATGAAATGAAGATTTATTTCTAATTCATCTTTGTGTTTGTTTTTGTATCTCTATTCTATTGCGTTCATGCATAATTCTAGATCAATCACTTCGTTAAACATTTGCTACCACAAATGGATGTTGTAGCAAAGGTATTTTTGACATTTTTTTCGAATTTAATAACACTAAAAACCTTCGTTATAATCTCTTATAGAAGTTTTTTCCTTTAGTGTGAAGGACATTGGTATACTGCAAAAAGAGTTCTAAAGTGCTTGAAAGGAACTCAAGACTTTGGACTCAAATATTCACAAGTGGATGACTTTAGTTTGATTGGATATTTTGATTCAAACATTGATGGAGATAAGGAAAACGATTATCAATTGCAGGTTATTCTATGATTCTTGGATCAAGATATGTCTCTTTGAGATCACACAAATAATCAATTCCAATGTATTCCAAAATAGAGGTAGAATATGTGGCAGTTGTAGAAGTAACTAAGGAGATTGTGTGGCTTAGGAAAATTCTTGAAGACTTGCAAGAGAAAAAAGTGAACTCTACTCCTCTTTTGATCAACAATACTTTTGCAATTAAAATGGACAAGAATCCCAAATTCCATGATCGAAGCAAACATATCAACATAAAGTATCATTTGAATTCACATCATGTACATGCCAAGACTATTCATTTATAACATTGTTCCACAAATGAGAAAATTATTGAGATATTCACAAAAGAACTTGGAAGAGAAAAGTTTAAAAGATTCAGAATGATGCTTTGACCTACAAAAACCACTTCATATTACCGAGGGGGATGTTAGACACCTAATCCTTGAGGATTAGGCAAAAAAATATAAATTATGTAAATAGAGAAACTTGAATAGTTAGAGACCTTGGAATCTGAATCCCAAGGGTCAATCATCTTCATGTATATAATGATGCTCACATTAATTCAATTCAAAATTGGGAGTTACTCTCCTAGCCTAACAATATTATAGATATATATTTAATGTTTATTAAATACAATTAATTATTGAAGACGTTTTTCTTTGCAATGTAACACATTAGATACCATTTTTTGAGATTAATTTTATAAACTAAGTCATTAATTTAAGACCCCCATGAGTATTTGAATTGACCACTATCTCATGATTTAGTCTAGTTAGCACTCATTACATCATAGATGTTCATAGGGGTGAAGAAGTGGATGTTAAATTTAATTAGAGAAATGTGGTGTTCCAATGCATTCTTTTAAACTCTCATATTTCCATAGAGTGAGTGGTGAATTTAGGTAAGTTTCCTCATTTGGTTATAATAAGTTGTTATGGTTATCTATTGTACCAATCTCATTACTATAAATATGGGATATTATATTGTGTTTTTGGTTATGTATTAGATATAATAATAATATCTCTCATGTTGGGATTTTTTTTGGGTTCTCGTCTTTTCTTATTTGGTATTAAGGCTTAGTTTTAGAGTGAAAGAGATCATTGCACTGAGATCATTATCTCAATACACAAACCAAGATATGTTAGGGATAAAAATACATCGATTCATTATTATTTCAAGGGGGAAGTTGTTTAAATAATTGTGTGATAATGTATTAAAATAAAATAGGGGGAACCAAATCTGTATGACTTTTATTTCAAAGTATGTGTGCATGAGTCCAACACAGAAAGCGAATATTTATTCCAACAAAGTAATGGAGCATGTCCACCACCTCCATATGACTTCGTAACAATCCAAATAGAAATGAAAAGGGAGACAAAGAGAATAGGTCAAAGCACTTTGACTAATCTAGCATTATTGTGTGCAGTTGTCACAACTACCATTTAGTGAATGATCTATGCCACCACTGTATAAGAAAAACCCTAGCCACCATTGACACTATGCTACTCTTAGAGGAGGAATTTGCTTATCCATAGGAGAATTTTTTATGAATCAAGAGGAGTAGCCACCCACTGTAACATTGGAGCTCGTCAATCTTAGATCTAATGAACCCAAATAGTTTCAATTCAGAGAAATAGGGATTAAATATAACAATCATCCACATTAATCAAGATACTAGGACATTAATCAATTAAGCATCAGAGTCAATATCAGTTGTCCGAGAAGCCACTGAGACACAAATCTACTAGTGATCGAAGGAGATCCACTAGAGGACTCGATCTAATGTCTAGATTTCTACATTTGGTAGTTGAATTTGCATTGAAAAGAAACCTTTAGTGGACTCAATCACATGGAAGATTCACCACTTTGAAGGAAATATAAGCTCATGAGAAAGGGATTCATATTTGATTTGGATTTGTTGTTGGTATTATGGAGAGTTAATGTAGTTCTATAAAGGGGAGTATCAAGAGGGGGTAATAAACAAATAGTACTACCAAAGATTCTTTATTGGACAAAATATCTTGCAAAATAATTTGCAAATACATATGTTTATGAAATCCTTGCTACCTCAGTAACACGTAAAACTTCCCTCTTCTATTCAAATAATAATTTGGTTGGCCACATAATATGGTCCATTTGATCACTTTTATTCTAAACTTCGATGGCCCAAGAAAACACTTGATAGTTTCTACTTCCCTAGTAGCCTTTATCAATTTCATATGGTCAAGTATTTGACTTTCAACTATTGTGGATATGACAACATCCATTTGTTTTAATGTATGTACAATGTTATTGTGAACATCCACTAACTCTTGAATAAGGTGTGTGCTAGCATATTTGATAAAAATTGCAAATTGTGCTTTATGGATATTGGAAATAACACGATAAACTCATATAAGAACAATGGTGGGATGTTATAGGGTAATCTAGTCATTACCCTCCTTTGTCAAGATGAATTTGATTTTTTACATATAGAAGTATCAAATATCACTAGAATGGCATAATAATAGGTTCAAGGTTTGATATGTCCAAAGAAACATTAAGACCCACAATGTTCGTTTCTTGTGAAGATCCCTCAAATAAGACACAATATGTAGGGTTTGAGTCGATCCACCAATGAGATAAACAACTATGGAAATTCAAACTAGAACTCAATGCTAGAAGGGAAGATAACTCTGCAAGATCCCAACACCCTATTTGTTGTGTTCATTCTTGATAAATGAGCATTCTAAGGGAGAAGTGGGTGAAGGAGAGAAAAGACTTCAAAATTCTAATCATGAAATTGGACTATTACAACAATATTTTGATGATGCTTTGCAAGAAATACAAAGTTTACATAAGAAAAATAGTTCCATAATGGGAAAATTCATAGAACTTAGATCATGTGATAATAAATTCTATAATGAATTTGTTCGTCTCCCTACACAACGCAACAATGTAATGGAGGAAAGGTTGGTATCGTTGGATCAATGTATAGATGATTTCTTTTCAAAATTCATGATCAAAAGGATAAATTGATATAATCATTACAAAAAGAGTTATTGGCAAATAAAAATGTGTTGTTAGCACTTGAATGTGAAGTAAAACCATTAATACAAGAGAAAGTAAAGTGTGATGCAATTTGTGATATAAGTGACTTGATTTAGAAGAGTGATAGTTCCTTTGATACTTGTTATTTGGTTGATGATAACAATGTTAATGGGTCTCTCTCATGCTATGAGGCTTAGAGAGATGATCTTGGCGATATTTCTAAATATGAATCTCTTGCTAAAGATGATGAAGTAGGATGTTTTGAAAATGCACACATAAGGAATTGGTTCCAAAGTTTTTAATAAAATGGGTTTTTATGGAAAATCTTAGGCAAAAAAGGTCAAGGCATCCAAAAGCCCGTGAAAATACATGTAAGGACAATAAATGAATAACTTGGTTATGAAGGTCAAACAACTAGTGTAGCTAATCTTGTAAAACAAAAATCATTAATAATAGGTGAGTCATCTACAATTGGCAGCTCAACATATCAGGTGCAAAAGTAGGAATAATATCATAATCATTGTAGCAGAAAATAAAACGTACAAGCTAAATGTTGGAACATAGAAATATCAAAGCCTCACATACATGTACATTGTGGTTGGATAGAAGTGCATGAATGTCAAAAAGTTACTTTTATGTTGAAAGGATTCTATAATATAAATTTTTCCAATGTACAACAATATTTCTCATAGAAAGTTCATGACTTAGTCAGCCCTTCAAAATTTAGTTGTGATTAAGGAGAATTTAAACATGTTTAGGAAAGAGATGTTAATTATTGAGTCATTTCTTTCAGGCATGATTATTTTTCCTACAACAGTTTGTACGAAACGAAAAACTACTTTTTAGAGGTAAGTCAAGTGAGTCAAGTTTGAATGCAAGTCAAATGAGCTCATAAAGAGATGAAGAATAAGTGATAAGTTGTAGAGATTAGATGAGATTATATGTTTGGGAAAATGAATTGCTACAAAGGATTGATGGTAACTTGTTGTACATAAGGTGAAATGAGGTAATTGTGCAACCAATGCATATTGATGTACCCAACATCCCAAATATTTTGGTCCAAATTGTATAAGTCTAGTGATAAGAATTATGTTTTCCCTAGTTGTCTTGTAAGCCGTTTGAGTTAGGCCAACATACAATAGTGTGGTAGCACATGTAGTCATGTACCATGTATCCATGTTATAAATAAAGTGGATGTCACATCAAGTTTTGGAATAAAATACTAGGTAGTTATGAGGGTGGAAAATGTACTCATGTACTAGCTTGATGTGGAATCAAAGAATTTGAGTCTTCATTTAAGTGGGGAATGAGAAATGTAGTAATATTAGTATATGAGAAGATTGGGACCAAATTAAGAAAGTGTGTAACATGTTGATGAACCACGTAGGTAAAATGGTGAGTACAATAGATAGAACTCATGTATCAAGAGAAAGCAAAAGAAAGTTCAATGATGAAGACCAAGTGAAGACATATATGTGATCCCTGACATAACAGAAAGGAATAGTTGGTGATAATGCATGTGGAAGCCCTATGGTAGTAGCAGAGAGAAAATGATGATGGACAATCAAAGCTAAAGTTTTATGAGTTTTCTGGAATAGGCTCATGACCATATAATAGTGTGAGTCACACATTATGTTTGTAAGAAAGCCTATGGTGTCATGTTTGACTTGATATATTGGCCCTGCAAAATCTTTGAGCTTTTACCTAGTATCTCGATGGTTGGAGTATGAGAATTGCATGTACCTGAGTTAAATGATGTTGTAAGTATGATGAGGTAAGCTATACCCCATAAATTTCACAGTAATCTAAAAACCACTTGTCAAAATAAGGTTTTGGTAAGATTGAAACTATTGATGCATTGTATGGTTCATGGTTAGCCAAAACCACTTGATGCGATGTTTGTGGTAAGCAAGAAGCCAGTTAAGGTGTGATGGTTGAGGGTCATTCACAAAAACCAATAGGTGTAATGCCAGAGTGTGGTCATGGGTGAGCCAAGTAAAAATCAACATAATGATAATGTAGGGGGGTTAAAGGTACATGTATGAAGACATGTGATGTAAGAATGGTTGATTGAACCATGTACATGAAGGACATCCTACTAGATCAATGGTTGCAACAACTACTTATCCTTACATTCCAGCAAATCGTTGTTCCTTTTTATGGACATCAACATTTTGGCAATGTTTGCATCATAGGGGTATGATGAAAATGCCAGTTGGATTAGGCAAATACTTTGTTCATTAGGAGGTTCTTAAGTTCATATTGTATCTATGTTGTAGAGGAGAACATATTGATGAAAACATCAACCGATGGATTATTAAGATAAGTTGGGTGTTGCAAAGAAATTATTTCTCCATTAAGGGGGGTTGTTAGAGTTAATTTGAGAGATGTATTATTCCAATGCATTCTTCTAAAGAGTCATATTTCCAATAAATGTGAGTTGTAAACTCACATAGTTTTCCCTCTCATACAAATATAATAGGTTGTTATGGTTATCAGTTGTAGTTAATCCATCACAGTAAATATGGGATTCTAATGTGTGCTTGGATATGCATCATGTCTAATAATAAGATGTCTCATGCTGAGATTTTTTTAGTGTTCTTGTCTTTTCCGATTGTGTTATAATACAATACCTATTAAGTAGAACTTCTTGTGAGGTCGCCCATCCCAAGATTAATTTCTCTTAAGTGAAATTAATTGTGGATATTTTCCCACATTCAAGGCCACCTATTTTGCTACTTCATATGTTGTCCTTTATGACCTATTCACTTCGACTTCCCTTTTAGTATAAAATATTCATATAAATCTCCCTCAAGGATCTTTCATAGTGCAATATATTAGATATCGTTTTTAATCTATGACTATATCCATGATATTAGTTTCAAGTGACCATGATCTCATCATTTTTAATAGTCCATTTAACACTCACTATACTAACTAAATAGCTCATAAGGCACAATACCTACTAAGGTTCTACAAATTGGATAACAAGCTAAATAGGCTTAAATATGGGAAGATTAAATAGTTAAGCATACCTGAGATACAAGAGCTTTGGGATAGGTGGTCTCCCAAGAAGTCCACATTAATCATATGACCGGTAAGTTGACTGTTCAAAATCATGAGATAATGATCACTTGAAAATGTGGTCTCCCAAGAAGTCCACATTAATCTGATGACAGATAAGTTAATCGTTCAAAATCATGAGATAATGATCACTTGAAACTAATAATAATAAATATGGTTATAAATTAATGACATGATAAGATATGAAATAATGATCGCATGAAATTAATACAAATAAAAATGATTATAAATTAATGACATGATAATATAATAAACTAAGATTCATAAATATAATCATAAATTAATTACTTTCCCCTTAGGATTCATCCCAAAAATGATATCTAAAACAAACCATAAATATATTAGCTAAAAGTTACAAATGTTA